>ML866678.1:10568-21462 GCA_009831015.1 Picea engelmannii
CGTAAGTAAATATATTTGACCCTCTTTTCATGAGTCCGTGAAATATCATTACTTAGTCATTTTTCCATCTTCATGGACTCACAAAATTGTGGAGGTAAAATTCTATGACCCTCCTTTCATGAGTCCATGGAGTCTCAATACTTAGCCATTTTTCCATATTCCCAGACTCGCGAAATCGCGGACTTGCAAAGGTAAAATTCTATGATCCTCCTTTCATGATTTTGTGGAGTCTCAATACTTAGCCATTTTTTCATCTGCGCGGACTCATGGACTTGTGCAAGTAGAATTGTATGACCCTCCTTTCATGAGTCTGTGGAGTCTCAATACTTAGCCATTTTTCCATATTCATGGACTCACGGACTTGTGGTGGAGGTAAAATTCTACTAACCTCCTTTCATGAGTCTGTGGAGTCTCAATAATTAGCCATTTTTCCATCTTCGTGGACTTGCGGACTTGCAAAGGTAGAATTCTATGACCCTCCTTTCATGAATCTGTGAGGTTTTGATACTTAGATTATTTTGTGATGTTTCGAGTTTGCAGTTTCATGGACTCGCGGACCCATTCTCCTCACCTTTGGTTGGGATTATGTCTAATTCGTTAATCCATCTCCTACTGATTCCTAGCATGACACATGGGATGATAGATGGCACATGTACCATTTGACACGTGGAATCCATTTTCCCTATGGACCCTTGTCTAATTCTACCAAAATGATGTGACACATGGCACCCTATTAGGGTGACACGTGGCCTTCTTTCGTCAAGACACGTAATATTTTCCACATCATCCATTGGAAACTTCAGGTAAGGATGGATGGTCTAGATCATCTGTGCAATCCCCCTGACTGTGGAAGATCGACAGATTTGATTCTTCCTCGGAGCTTCGTCAACCTTGATCGATCAATGGTCATATCTCTCCCTCAGAGTTCTTCCCTTGAAATGTAAATCCATGATGTACTTTACATAACCCCTCACGATGGATGTCAGGATCTGCTCTCAGTGAATCTAACGGTAAAGATCTAGGAACAAGAGTTTGTGGCTTCCCCGCTTCCTTCAAGTACAACCCTCAGTTTAGGGACACTACGAGGATGAAACTTGTCATCCCGAGTCCATGTGGTATTTCATCTTGGTGAGACATGGGGTACTCACATAGGGTCTCCAACTCGTGGATTCAACAATTCAAGTTCAATGACACCTATTTCCCTAGGTATCGTTCCCATGAGACTCACTAAGATCTACAGTGGAGTTTCATTACGGCCTCACCCTGATGGAAGGTCTAGATCATCCTTCGGGCTTCCAAGGTCATTCTGACCAGGAGGATCCAATGGACCAATATCATCCACGATCACTCTCCGACAGATCAACGACCTTTGTTGATTTTAGAGTATGGCTTTGTGCTCAACACCGATGAAGGGTCAAGATATTTCCCTTCAACCAAATCAATAGATGAGTTTACATCTCAACCATGTCTCGATAAAGGGCCTAGATTTATTCATTGTGCCAAATCCACGACCATGATTCTTCTGAAGTGAATTAGGGATTTTCTATTGACTTAACAGTTTACAATTTTCTATATATATGAGAGTACATGCATATTCCATAGGATTACAATGATACACACAGTGAGTAAGGACGTCTCTCCCTTCAGGTTAGTACAGACACATTGAATTATACGCTTGCATAATAATCACAAAGATTTGTATCCTTTCCTATTTACTATACACACAAATTTACTCACAAGAAGACACTCATAAATAAATATCACAATACATGAAGTAATTTCAAGAAAAAATGTAAAACTCTTCACGCAATTACACATTATGCACAATTATTGGTGTCTCCAGAATACACAATTTGATTTGCAGACCAACTAGTTACATTTAAATATCATGTTGTTAATTTAGCAATGCACATATTCATATCAATACAAAGAGCTAGACAAGACACTTATCTATAGAAAATTGATATATGTTGAGTACTTCTATAGAGAGAACCACTGTCCACCCAACTGTAGGCAAGGTTTCGTTAAACTTTTCTACAACCAGCCACCCCCAAGCCAGGGTACAATGTCATAAGAGGATTTCTGCAAGATTTTCCCCCATGCCTTCTTCTGCCCTTTCCCTCCCCCCTTTATTCTCATCTTCTTCACTCGGTACCTCGTGGATCGTGTCAAAAAAAAATTGAAGGTACTTTCCCATCCATTCTTAACTCCTCCAAGAACTATTCCAACTACTATCTTTACTGATAGTCAGTTTCTAGGGCTGAGGACAATTCAGATCTATATCATTTTAATTAAGCAGGGTACTACCTGGAAGATTCATTTAAATAGTGATGGCCTCCCACTTTCCCACTCCTCTCATGACATCGTAACCTATGAATGCCTTCCCTTTAGAAGTAGCTCAACATTCTCTATTTTATTAACCCCCCCCCCCACACACATATATATTACAAAATATATCAAGGTCCATTGTTTATCCTTGATCACCCACAAGTCGACTTATTGTTTTTCCATAATAACAATTATAATTACAGACTGGGGGAAATGAGGGTGTTACACAAGACCCCATCAAGGTATGTTCAAAAACATCATCGAGAGAGTCAGATTCTTGAAAACAAGGAAACAAGTGTACAAAATAGAAAAAACTAATAGATACATCGCGTTATGCATATTTTTCACTGCTATCCATGAGTGACCCAACAAATTTTGTGCAAGCAAGTCAGGATGACCATTGGGTCAAAGCCATGAATGAAGAACTAGACCAAATAGATTAAAACAAGACTTGGGATCTAGTCCTAAGACCCAATGACAATAATGAAATTGGAACTAAATGGGTATACAAAAATAAGTTGACTGAAGATCAATAGATAGTCAGGAACAAGGATAGACTGGTACACAAAGGGTATGCTCAAGTAGAAGGCATATACTTTGAAGAAACATTTTCCTCTGTTGCAATAATTGAAGCAATCATAATGTTTTTGGCATTTGCATGTTACAAAAAGTTCAAAGTTTATCAGATGGATGTTAAATGTGCATTTTTAATTGGCTACCTAGAGGAATAAGTTTATCTGGAGAAACCTGAGGTTTTTCAGCTAACTGACAAAAAGGATTATGTTTGCAGACTAAGGAAAGCCCTGTATGGGATAAAACATGCTCCAAGAGCTTGGTATTACAAACTAGTCAGGTATTTGCACCAAAAAGGTTTCAAAAAGGGAATCGATAATAACAACTTATACATCAAGGATGAAGGCAATGATTTGTTAATTATTGTAGTGTATGTTGATAATATTATCTTTGGTAGTAACATTGAATTACTAAGTAATAAGTTCGCAACTGCAATACAACAAGAGTTTGAGATGTCTATTTTTGGGGAACTCTCCTTTTTTGGTCTACAAATTCATCAATCAGAAAGAGGAATTTTCATTTCTCAATGTAAATATCTCAAGGAAATATTGAATAAGTTTGGCATGGAAAAATACACACTAGTGAGCACTCCCATGACTACCAGTTGCAAACTCAAAAATATGACAATGCTCCAGAAATAGATCAAACCATGTATAGGTCTACGATAGGAATATTAATCTATCTCATAGCTTCAAGGCATGACATCACACAAGCAATGGGTTTGGTAGAAAATATCAAGCAAATCCTAAGGAAAATCATGTTCTTGTAGTTAAAAGAATATTTAGATACTTGCAGGGAACTGTTGATTATGGCTTGTGGTATCCAAAAGACACAAATATCATTCTCATAGATTATACAAATGCATATTGGGAAGGAATTATTGATGATAGAAAAAGCACCAGTCGAGGCACATTCTTCCTTGGCAGTTGTTTAGTGTCCTATCTTAGCAAGAAACAAACTTCCATCTCTCTCTCTCTACATTTGAAGTCAGATATATAGAAACAACATCCTATTGTACTTAAGTATTTTGGATTAAAAAAAATATCAAGGATATTCAAGTTCCCTGTGACCAACTTGTCTCCATCATGTGTGACAATACAAGTGCTATTATTCTCTCTAAAAACCCTACTCAACACTCTAAGACTAATCACATACCAATCAAATATCATTTTCTAAGAGAATGGGTTCAGGATCAGGTGGTCAAATTAGAGTATGTTCCTTCCAAAGAGTAGATTGTAGATATTTTTACCAAGCCATTACCAAGAGAACCCTTTGAGTATCTCAGACATAAGTTGGGGGTGATCTTGTCTTCCTTTATTCAGTAAAGAACACAGTTCACTACTTCGCAAGGTGACCCATTTGATATTGTACCAAGTCCAAGTGATGTTGTTGTTAATATCTACATTAATTATAAAAGGAATTTTTCTTATGTGGAGATGCGCACAGTCGAATTTTGCAATGTCTCTTGAAGGTAATTTGTTTAAGGGTGGTTCTATGCATGCAAAGCGACCAGGTGGGGAGAATATCCAAAGTCTCTCTTTGTCATTGTTGTCAAAGGGGGAGAATAACCAACACCAACTGTTGATGCACATTGAAGTGGGGAGCAACTTAGCATATAGATTTGGCAGTCACATGCATTGAAAGGGGGAGAAACTTAGGCACATTGAAAGGAGGAGAAACTTAGCATATTGTTTTGGCAATCACCTTTTCGGAACATAGAATCAGGCTCTTTTGGTTTCCATCAATGAAAAAGGGGGAGTTTGTTGTGCATATGTTTTCATTGATGTCAAAGTGGTCATGGACATGGTCAATTACAATGCAATGATAGACAAGGATGAAAACATAAGTGCACATAATAACAGAAAGTATGACACACAGACAAAGGAAGTCATGAAAGGATGAAAACAAAAGTGCGCAAAAGGATCGAAGGACTAAAGGATCAACCACTCAGAAAAGTATCAATGATGCAGAAGGTATTGCATAAATTATGGCACATAGATAGAGGAAGTCATGAAAGGATGAAAATAGAATCATGCATAATGATTAAAGGATCAATGACGCATCAAAAGTGGATCAACATATGTTACCTATCTATTATTGTGAAATGGATCAACATATCTTGGTGCTACAACATGATGAAGGATGTGCAATGATTGCATGGTGCCTTGAGCTAGGGCGACACACAATGCAATGGAGTGTGACGAAACTAAGCCAGTCGTTTGGAAATGGCGTAGAAGAAAATCCGCATGCTTTAAGCTAGTGTGACGAATGAAGCAGTGCACTGCAATGAAACAAGTGAAAGTTCAATAGTTAAGTAAGTGATTCATCGGGGAGCGCTCATAGTCTGGTGGGGAAACTGGGTGAGCGCACTACAAGGAAAGTGAGACAAGTTGAAGACTTGGGACTTGAATTATGTGCTCCTATTCTATATGCACATTGGGTGCTCTGTAAACCAGAATGTAAATGGTTGCGTCAAGTTTGATTAGATGCAATTTTTGGTCCATTTTATATAGTCAAAGAATGTTCATCTGCAGCTGAACAAGAAATATTCTTAATTTAGACAGAAGTTTGTCCACATATAACTAACTAGACCTTGATCTGGTCAAGATATATCCACAATGTAACTGTTATGAGTCCACAAACTTAATTTAGATAGTAGTGTGTCCACATATAACTAACCAGACCTTGATCTCATTAATATTTGTACACAATGTAACTATTATGAGTCCATACACAATTAGTTGAATTGTGGAAAAGGTGTTATAAATAGAGATGTGGTTTGATCACGTAAGGAAAGAATGTAGCGGCCCAAGGTCATGTACCAGTTGAAAGGATCATAACTTGAGAGATATAATACTATCTTGAGTTGTAGAGATTTTTTTTTGAAAAGGTCTAGTAGTGTAAGAAATTGTTTGTTAAAGAAAACTAAATACAGAGTGGTAGGGTGGTGCTAGGGTGGGTTGTAGCTCACTAAGGATAGGAGTCCTCATCATATGCAATGGGTTGGTGCCTGAGAGGATTGGTTTCCTCATTATCTGTGATAGGTTGGTGCCTGAGAGAATTGGTATTCTCATTATCTATGATGGGTGGGTGCCTGTCAAGGTGAAAAATTATAAATTGTAAGTTGGTGCTTGCAAAAGAAAATAAAGAAAGATGTTATGTGGTTTTCTCTCGCATTGGGTTTCCACGTAAAAATCCTAGTGTACTATTTTTTGTGTTTTTTTGGTTTATGCATACATTGTTGTGTTGGATTACTAAGAGGGGGGATGAATCAGTAATGAGCAAATATAGTACTTTTAACTACAGTTTATTCTTCAACAGTATTCAGTAATTTATCATTAACATTCAATATATCATAAAAAATATAATCATAAACAACATCACATCAAAATATATACACATTACACCATAATTTACAATGAAACCCAAATAGGAGAAAACCATGGAATGTTTTTCATATATATCAAAAGAATACATTCATTGGAAGCACCAAATTCGGATTCTCCAACTACAATTGGAAGGAGGCTCCAACCCCTTGTTTTCAGGCTCCAACCTGAAGGAAGATACAACTCCTTGAATTATCTGGCTCCAACCATAAGGAGGCTACAACCCCCTAAATTATCTGGTTCCAATCGGAAGGTGGCTACAACCACCTATCCTTGCCCCATCGAACCGCCTTGAACTATAAATGTAGAACAACTATCACTATCACAAATGATTCCATTGTCACTGCAACTCTGTCTCTGTCACTGTCACATCAACCCATATCTTCTCATCAACCAACTAAACATGTACCATACCATGAATCAAGTGTATACCAATATACATACTATCTCATGCATCAATCATGAACCAAAAGATACATCAACAATGAATAGTGAATCATGAACTAGAGAATAAACCATGTACAACCTGTGCCATACAACATATCATCAACCATATGCATATATATACCATATCATCAATGAAGTATCTCAAAGATCAAATGCATGCTCCTCATGCATATTCCACCATACAACATGAATACGGCTCAACCATATACAATCAACTCAAAGATAAGAACCATAAGAACCATGTCATGTGTTGAACTAGATATAAGAGTGATCCTCACTCTACCAAGAAACCAATATAAACCATATCAGAATACTAGACCAACCATACCAAGCATGCCTCAAGAATACACCATATCATGACAAGAATTAACCATTAGAACATGTATACAACCATACCAATACCTATGTAGTTGACCTGAACCTCTGAGATGCTGACATGTAACCTTCCTTCAGACTTTAGGGACTTGGTGCCAACATATACTCAAAATTTCATGAGATTTTCACATGTAAGTGACTTTCTCTTCTACAACCTGTGTATATATGCCCTTCCCTTCACTGCAAACCATGTACATACACTCCCTAACTGACCTGCAACTCGCGTATATCTCATAAACTAGGGTTTTCTACAACCCTGAAACTTTCATTGTCGACCTCCCTTTTTTACCTCAGAAAATGATGCTACAACCTTAGCAAAAAGATCACTAGATCAAAAGAAAGATAAGCAATGAATAAGTGTGTGAGTGTTCTTGTGAATGACTCCTTGAGGTGCTTGTATACTTGTGCTAGGTAACTCTTCTCCTTAATTTATGGCTTCTAGGGTTTTCTTATTACAACAACGTTACCCCTTTGACTAAGACTTATAACAAACTAGGGGCTTCTTGTCCACTCTTCGGGGCTTCCAAATTTACAAGTCCATATCTCCCTAACTGTGAGGAACCATTCCACATATCACCAAAAATGTCATGATGAATATTATCCCTCTATGATGGTATTTATTGCATTCACATTGTCCTTTCTATCCATATTCGTCATTCAACTCCAGGTACCAAAACCACACTGTCGGGGCTACCAGAAATATTCAAGGGTTGACATCAATATCTAAGATCACTCTCCAAGGGTTGAAATAAATGAAAACTATATTTCTAAACCAACTGTCCAACAATATCCCCCTTTAGCATTGATGGAAACAATTACACATGGATATCCTTAAGCTCATGCTCCCCCAGTGACCATCACTCCCCTTGTCTGTATGCTTATTTATCTCCATCTCCATGCCTTACTCTTTATCTCTCCCCATTTGACATCAATGGAAAAGGTTAATCCTCCTCTTAGGGTTGTGCCTCCTATCTATAATCCTCTGCTAACTCTACTGACCTTTATCTTCATGGTGCTTCCTCTTGTAACTCTCTGATGTATATGAAAATAATTCAAATAATTATTTACTTGAACTCTTCAAGACCTCCATTTCTCTCCCCCTATCTTGTTAAGTTTGATTCCATGTGGATCACTATGGGGAAAAAACTATTCCAAGTTTCTGTCGCAAATACTCAAAAGGTTCCCTTGCAAGCGGTTTGGTGAAGATATCTACAATCTGCTCTTTTGTCCTGACATACTCTAGATTGATGTTCTTCTCTATAGCCCGTTCCCGTAAGAAGTGATAATTGATTGGAATGCACTTCCTCTTAGAGTGCATCACTGGATTCTTTGAAATATTGATGACGATGGTGTTGTCAAAAAGTATTGAAATGGGCTCATCATACTTTACTTGCATATCTTGCAAAGTCTGCTTCATCCAAAGAACCTAAGTACAACATGTCATTGCTGCAATGTATTCCTCTTTTGTTGTGGACAAAGATATTGATGATTGTTTATTTCTTAACCATGATACCAGGCACTCACCCATGTAGAAAGTTTCTCCACTTATACTTCTTCTATCATAAATGCAACCTACCCAATCTGCATCTGTGTAAGAAATAAGAAATAGGTCCTTCCCTTCTGGATACCATAAACCAAACTCTTTTGTACCTTTGAGATATATGAATATCCTCTTTATTGCCAAAAAATGTGATTCCTTTAGCGCTGCTTGAAACCTTGCAACCTGTCCAACTGCCTACATCACGTCCATCTATAAGTTGTCACATAAAGTAAGATACCAATCATCGATCTGCATTGTCTCTAATATGCATCCTTGGAATCATCATCCTTACTTAACTTGCAACTCGTTTGCATAGGAGTACTGATTGATTTGCAATTTGTCATTCCAAACTTCTTCAACATTTATTTGATATAATTTTTCTGTGAGATGAAGATACCTTTATTTCTCTGACATATCTATAGTCCCAAAAAGAAGGTTAACTCACCAAGCAAGGACATATCAAACTCGTGTTGCATGTATTTGGAAAACTTATGACCTATCCTGTCATCGTCACCTCTGAATATAATAGCATCTACATAGACTTCAATAATTGATATGTTGTCTCCATCCACCTTTATGTATATATTTTTGTCTGCATTTCCTTTCCTGAACCCTTGTTCTTGTAAATATATGTCCAATCTCGAATACCATGCTTTGGGGGCTTGTTTGAGGCCTTATAAAGCCTTCTTCAATATGAAAAAATAATTTTTCTTCTCTAACAATTGAAATCCTTTTGGATACTCAATGTAGACTTCTTCCTCTATATATCTGTTTAGGAATGTTGATTTCATGTCCATATGATACACTTTAATATTCTTGGAGCATGCATAATCTAGTATTTGTCTGATTTCTTCCATCTTGGCAATTGGGGAAAATGTCTCTTCAAAATATATACCTTCAACTTGAGAGTATCCTTTGCATACCAATCTTGCTTTCTTCTTGGTAACCTGTCCATCCTTGTTCATTTTTTTCCTGAAGACTCACTTTGGTACCAATTTCATTCTTGTTCTTTAGCCTTGGAACCAGTTCCCAAGTTTCATTCTTTTCTATCTTGTCTAACTCTTCATCCATATATTTGATCCACAATTCATCCTTGTTGGCTTCTTCAAAACTGCTCAGTTCAATAGTAGACAATAGTGCTAGATGATGTTGTTCTAGTGAATGGACTCTTCTTCTGGTTTCAACTCCTCCATGTTTATTTCCAATAATCTGATATGATGGATGATTCTTTTGCACTCTTCTTCTAGGTGTCTTTGGAGGTATCTGAACATCTTGTTGTTATTTCTCTTCTTCTGGATGCTCTTCTTCATTTTCCTCGTCTACTTCTTCTTCCTTTACTTCTTCTTCATGAACCTTTTCTACTGGATTTTTTCTTTCATCTTTTATCTTGCATCCATCTCTCTCATCAATTGACACATTGATGCTTTCCACTATTTTTTTGAGTTTGAGATTGAAGAATTTGTATGCTTTCCTTTTTCTTTAGTACCCAACTAGTATTTATTTGTCAACTTATGAATTCAAATTTCCCATTCTACCATCTTCTCTTTTGATGTAGCATTTTCTTCCAAAGACTCTGAAGTGCTTCACATTTTTTGGTCTTCCTTTCCATAGCTCGTACAGGGTCTTGTCACTATTATTTATGAGCATTCCTCTATGTTGAATATGAACTGATGTATGTACTTCCTGCACCCAAAATACATTCGTCAACTTGGAATTCATTAACATAGTTTTGGACATTTCCTGTACTGTCCTATTCTTTCTTTCAAAAACTCCATTTTGTTGAGGTGTCATAGCTACTGAGAATTGTCTCTTTATGCCATGCTCATTGCAAAATTCCATGAATTCCTTAGATGTAAATTCTCCTCCATTGTCTTATCTCAAGCACTTTATTTTCAGATATGTCTCAATGTCAAGCATCTCTTTGTATGTCTTGAAGTTTTAGAATGCCTATGACTTCTTATTTATAAAATAAATTGCATTCATTCTTTTGTAGTGTTCTTTTGAAGCAACAATCAATCAAGAAACACCAAAATCCTGACTTTCAATCAATCACTGACCTTTAACCAACATGACATAATCAACTCCAGTAATCAAAGAGAAGGAAAATGCAAACAAGGGCTAAAGAACGAAAGTTAAGGAATCAAAGCAATAACAAGCTCAAAAACCCTAGATTAGATCTAGGAGGCAAATTAATCAACAGAAGTGCAAACCAATGAAATGATAGGTCAAAAAGACCTGAATCAAC
>WSFP011432593.1:0-21461 GCA_009831015.1 Picea engelmannii
ATGTTTTCCATTTCCATGTCTCACCTTTTTCCTCATATACCTTGTACCATTTATATGTTATATCTTCTAATATTGTATTTGGGAACATATGTGGCCATAACATCTCATCACAATGTCTAATTAGATGAGTGTATTCTCTAATATTATTCTAAAAAACAAGTGGTATTTCCCTTATTGATAAGAAATATTTGACATTATCCTTGGGGGTAGCCTCAATACTCCAACATACCCTCTCTCTAGAGTCATATATTTACATCCACTATTCATAGAGATCAGTGTTCAAATTATAACCCATAGATATTAAGGAACCTTAATGCACCTCTCCTATGAAATTAGGTTTAATATGCTCATCATTTTCATTTAGGGCCCAATACAACTCCTTAATTCCATATTATTCTTCTCACTATTTTGACCAAGGTTTACCTTCCTCAAGGTATAGAGGTATGATAATTCTTCTTCTATTTCCTTTGAGCTTTATCCTATCCTTCTCTATAGAGATTGTTTCTTTCATTTTTCTTCCCCAAGGTCTTCCCACAAGGTCTTCATACAACATACTTTCTTCAACTAGGTTGATGATATCAAAGTTCGTAATGTTTGATATTCCCATAATGCTTGATTTGACCCCTTTGTACAACCCAATAGGTTCTATAAACCTTTGGTCATATAACTTAGAAAAAATTCTAGAATTGACTAAGTGGGGTCTCCCCATCTAAAAATTTCTAGACTTGACTGATGCTCGAGCCAACACATGAGTCCATTGTATAGGTTGTTTGCAAGCCTATGAGTGTGTTATATGAGTCAATAATTAACACTGATGCATGTTAGAGGTAAGGGGTTACAGGGGTTAAGTTATAGAGGATAATGGTTATGAATTATAAGGGTATAAAGGTGTTGACGAGCGTTTGTGACACACCATCAACGGAAAGGGTAGATCCGGTCCAGGGTTGTCTATTTAACCCAAGTTGTTTGGTATAATC
The DNA here is from genome assembly GCA_009831015.1 of Picea engelmannii. Taxonomy (NCBI): domain Eukaryota; kingdom Viridiplantae; phylum Streptophyta; class Pinopsida; order Pinales; family Pinaceae; genus Picea; species Picea engelmannii. The sequence goes on from WSFP011432593.1 coordinate 978, forward strand.
TACCTTGACGGGTTTTATGGCTCCATTAGCCAACTAAGATCCCAAAACAACTAAAATATGTGGACTAACTTAAGATACAACTCTAACAATCAACACTTTAATTACAAATGCTTAACTAACAGTGTTTATGTACAATAATTATATACAATTTACAAGGTTTAAGCGAAGCCTTGTGAATAATTGTTTTCAACTAATGGATCAAAATAAGAAAATAAAGGAAATTGTCTTTGTACTATAAATGAAAAACTAATAAACAATGATTGAATAAGATTGTAAATGATAAAACTATAATGGTCAAAGAATTTAACGTTTAAATGATGCAATCATTATTCATTCGCAAATAAACAAATTAAATAAAATATAAACTAACTAACATGACGTTGATCAACAATACTAAGCTAGATTCGTCTCTCTATATTTGTATAAGCTCCTCTTAACTCATGTCAAGTGTAAACCTATGACAAAGGCAAGCATAATACTTCTTGAAGAAACTCAAAGAAGTCTTTTATATTCCAGAATGAGTTTATGATGACAGAAAGACAAACAATTATATATCATGTGACTTTAGAATGTCCAAATAACTGAAAATGAAAGAAATCCCAATCCTCAGTAAATGGCGTTACTAGATATATAGTATCATATGTAAACTCAAAATACTTGAATAGATGATCAACCACAGGTATTAAAGGAACCAAAATATAATGAACCATATAAATGAAAACATAACATGAAAAGTTATATGCAGAACAATCTAAAGCTAGTTCAATATAAATAAAGTTTCATATTCAGAAATTGTATGAGAAGGAATATTAACATTTCACAATCTACAAAAGGACAAAAGCCAAAGAGTAAATTGTATCCCATATAGCTTCAGTATAATAAGTTCATCACAAGGTCCAAAATGATTTTTTGGGATAATAGACTCTTAAAGATTGAAAAATTAATACATAAATGATAGCAATTAACCATGTATTGATAAAACAAACTAAAGCTAATTTAAATCAATGCATAATCAATTACTCAAAGAATATGAAGATATTATAATGAAAACAAAACCATTTACTCACAGGACAAAAGCCATTAAGCAACCTGGAATTCCATATTCTTCTTTGAAAATACTTGTCCATTCTCCCAAAGATTCCAACCATCCGTTACTCCATTTGAAAAGAAAAAAGTATACAAAATATATAATATACAAAAAATAAAGGATATAAATCCTCCTCTCAATTTCCTGGATCCCAGGAAATTGAGACACATGATAAGGCATGCCAGATAGAATGGCCCAATACACGATAAGGCATGCCATATAGAATGACCCACACATATGCAGCCCCTTCTAGCAGAGGACACTCCGACTCTTGAGACACACACTAAGCGCAATCACGCTCATAGACAGGATTAAGAAGCCTAGCAATAAGCTCATCATGTGCCCCCCAAGGGAAAGGGTACTTAGAATGAGGCAATTGGTAAAATGTGTCGGGATCCCTCAGTTGTGCCGCATGTCGCTCACCAAACCCCACTAGAAGCTAAGTGACAATGAATCCACTCCTCCATTCGCCCTTTCGACTCGTCCACTCAGCCAGGACCTCTTCATATGATGCATGAAATATCAACATTAATAGATTCCCTACGACGCCAATTATTGCTCTAGCAAAAACTCCATTCTGAGGCTTTGCACAGTGTCGATCACCTCTACCGACAACTCGGGGCCGTTGAGAAACTGCCACTTCCTACTTTGTGTCTGTTACCTTCCATCATGAATCCTAGTATCCCCACTCATATTCTTTGTGTGGACCCCCCCTCCTTATTTAATATATATTCTCAGCACGAGGGTATCCCTTTGGGTCCGATCCCTACCCTTCTCATACTAAAATGTGCCTCCAAATTACTCTTAGAATTGGGCGAGTGCAATGAGTGGCTGGGGCAGGCCCATGCTTAGTTACAATTACAACATCAAGTTGATATTGCTGCACATAGGCATGCGTGTGAACAATACAAAAAATAATCACAGGGGTATCAAGCATTGCAAAGGAAATATGAAGCTGACAAAAAAGTACACACACCAACACAAGATCACCATGCTGATCTCCATGCTTCTTTCAATACCACATTCGAAACTATGGATGACCTATATTCCATGATTCCTACAACCTCTACCCTGAGAGGTGACACTTTCCATGAACTTGGACTTAAGCTCTTCGTAGTAAAGGCTTTCTTACAATAGATCGAATTCTAGCTAGTTGGAAATGATCACCCACCACTTCATACCACCTCATCCACCTCAACCTGCTCCACAATCATTCAAAAAACACAAGCAACACTCCACACTGGCCAACTGAGGGTGCAATATTTTTCCCAGTGGGTGGAATATGGCTCAACCCTTACCTAAAGTTGCATAGTATAAGTGAGATATTACTTCCCTCCCTCCTCAGGAGCATGTCATTGCGATGCATGTTATCTCTAATATAACTAAAGACATTATTGCTACCAGAGCAGACCACCAAACCACATATGATATAATTTTTGGCGCGGCTGATACTGCCTTAACTCTCTTTACCCATTTTTCGGACGTGCTGGCTATTTCCAGCCCCTGATCGACCAACTCAACAACACATATCTCATGACTTCGACAATCACAACTGATGTTGCATAATCGAATGTCCAAATTACACATACGCTTCAAGAGCGCTTTTATGAGCATGAACGCCATTTTCTGGAATTCGTGAAAGGCCTCAAGGCCATAGTTTCATCTACTACAAAAATAATTCCCTAACGCCGTTGGCTCAAGCACAAGCTAATTAATAGTGGTGGAGGCCTATCGTCACCTAAAGTTATGGGTTAAGTTTTGTGTGTGCACACCAAGGGAGAAATGAGTGCCCATTTTACAAGTTTTGCGTGCACCTGAGTAAGTTCATGAGGATCGCCATGAAGTGTGCATCGGACCAGGTTTTCTTAGCAGAGCATAGAAAATAAAGGCCACCAAATGCACATCGGTCTGATTTTTTTTCAGTTACATCAGAAACCAAGAAGATGCCTGCTAGAAGCAAGAAAGGAATCATTGCGATATCTCCTGAAATGATTAGTTCCAACAACATTAAAAGATGTGGGGCGGCCATAAGAGGAGCTTGTTAGGTAGTCAAGATTTCCCCTGATGCAGAAAGTCCACATGGAGCACTTGTAGGTACCTGAAGCGTACGAGGCAGATGAATCAGACAAGTGAGTGAAGCAGAAATGAAAGGGATAAGACTCCCTAGCAACGAAGGATATAAAAAGGAGCTTTAAGCTTAGATACACTATTGGCTTAATTTGGTTACTGTATTAAGGAGTTGATGAGAAGCTATTTAGCTAGTCTGAGAGTTTCAATTTAGCTACCAACATCGAGCTCACTCTGATCCTGTTGCAATATTGTAATGTCCTTGAATATATTCTTGCATTTTGATATGTATGAGTCTTAATACAAGGAACATGGTGCATTCTATGTATTTCCTTTGTTGATCTAATAATGATTTGAGATTCCATGACTATCATAGGCTATTATTCAACACAATGTATAGCTCTATTATGATGAAATACTTCCAGTAATGAATATATGGAAGTTCTAATCTATTCTATGTTTATTATGGATGGGTGGAATGTGGATGTGTATTGTTTTCATTTTTAGTCCTTAATAAAGTATCAAATCCGAGTTATATGGATGCCAAATGGAGTACTAGTGTTCAATATGTTTAATATTTAATCCTTCATCACTGGCAAAAGACCTTATGGTCTCTATGATCCTATCTGCATATCAGGTGAGACTTTCCTCGACCCTGGCCAAGGAGTGGTATGCCGATTCTTAGAGGTTTTGTTGGACACACTTTGGATGAACCCTAGGTCTAAACTGACCCAACAGTAGGAAGGTCGATGCGTGTGCAAGCGTGAATCAACACGATGACTAACAACCCAACAAGGGGTCATTGGTCATCGAGGAGGCATTTTCTATAGCAAGTCGAGTTATTAGATTCATAATTTACCAACGATTGTGAGGAATGTAGCAATCTTTAATCAAAATTAATGATACCAAATGTCTAGATCAAAGTCTTAGTACTAATACTTACTAGTCTCGGCCGGGCAACTTGAAATTGACAATTGCCAACACACATAAGAAGGCACCTGTTTCTTGACAACACATAAACTCTCAACAACTTGCGGAATGAAAATGTTATCAAAAGAGATTGAGTTTGGATGCTTATACCTTACCTTGCGAGTACCATCCTGCATTAACACCAACAATACAATGAAATCCTTATGAATATTTGGTTTTAAATGTGTCATCTATGCCATGCTGTGAAGTTGATATATTACGTCGATCGACAGTGCAGAAATACCATTATCCAATTATCAACGATTTTGAAAAAAAAAAAAGGTTGGTGTGCAACAAGATTTATATCAGGGGTTGGGGAAGCATGTTCACTCCTAGTCGAAATGTTATACATGAAGGTTTAATCATCGATCCTGATGAAAGTGTGTGTTGGAACTCTGTTGGTGTGATTTCTTGTGGCGCTTTTTCAAGATGCTGATGTGGATTACATATTGCACAAGGTGAAGTTCAGAGCTTCCCTAAGTTGACGTGGCCTGCTTGGATTAGTAGAAATTATGGGATAATATTCAATGCATGGGTTATTTTGGCTTAAAACATGAAGTTCTTCAGGGCCCTTGGTGTAGATTATGGATGGTCCGGATCAAGTGCGAGAGGTAGCACAAACGATCTAGATTGCAACCCGTCTTACCAACATCGGTGATTGGTGGTTTCATTCATATGTCAAAATAGAGCGGTTGTGGGTTCTATACTATGGATGTTGAAGGGCTATCGACTATCACTGCACATGATATGCTTTAGGACTCATGTCATAGAGTGCATTCATCTTCGATGAGCGATGTGGCATAAGTGTCGATCTAGGGTCTATTCCTTGTCATTTTAAAGTTAGCACATCATTCCCCGACAACCGATGTTCACGAGCGTCGGTGAATTCCTATCCTCATTTCCGTCGTATTGAAGGCCATTTTGGTTAATAGTTTCTAGCTAACAATGTGTTGCCATTCCCCCCTCATTGTGAATCGCTTGCAAAGAATTTGTGCGCACTCTTAGTAAAGTCGACGCGAAACTATCTTGGATTTTAACCTAGTACTAAACATGGCCTATTTTCTCATTCCTCATCTTATTAAAACTGCCATGTTTAGCATTCATGATTTGCACATTGACACAATATGATTAGACCTATATACATCACCTTTTATGACCATATGCGTCACTTTATTTATGTAATCTTTTAAATAAAGAGAGTGAGCAAATTGTTGAAAGCTTTGAGATTACTTTAACCAACATATTGCATTATTCACTTTTCAAGATATCTCTTATTAGTCCCTACCTCTGGCCAAGGTGGGGACTATAGCTTTCGCTTGACAATCAACGATGGTTGACCATCTATTAATGGGTTCATTTTGTTATATTATTTGGTTGGTTTTGTAGACGAGATCAAATATAATGCACTTGATAACCTATGTTCCCAATCACCTTGATTTATTTAACCTAATTTTTCAGTGAAATTTCTTATTACCTTGATTTAGTTTTTAAATAAATTTATTTTATATTTATTAAATATTATATATCAAAAATTTGATTCATATAGAGCTCGTTGATATGACATTACTGCCCCAGTGTATGCGATTTATTTTTATGAATTGTCAGGATTAAAAAATGAATTTAAAAAATCAAATTTTGAATTTGTTTGTTTATGATAGTTTTTGCTGTAGTCAATGCCATCCCTAGTGGCATGGAAATCTGCATGCACAATCACTGCTGCTCATTGCCTTTCCATTTCCTCACCGCCTGGCCACCTCTCATGTTGCCATCGACCATTGCTGCCTAGATGCATTCTCGGTCTGGTGGGAGATCCTTACCCTCCACATTTATAAATTTGTTGCATCAGACATTTGTTGCATGTGACTACAGAGTACAAGCTCTTAGAGAAGCAACCAAAAATGAATATACATATTCAATTTATCAGAGCAACAAGCAAAAATGAATATACAGATTCAATTACACAGGAGAAATGAATTCATGGAACGAGAAAATGTGAAAGAAACCAGACATTTGCAACAAATCATGTTCAATGTTTCCATATTTATTGGGACAAATCGATAATGAAAGCTTCTTCATCTATGTATTTCTTCAAATATGAAAGTGATTTAGAATCTGCTAAAGCTGTTAGAGACTAGAAAAACTGAGAATTTCACCGATTAAGTTGTGAGTATTCTTGCCATGATATATTTGACTCCCTTCTATATCTTTTTTTTTTTATATATAATATTGGGTGATTGTAAATCAGACACCTTTTCCATTTATCAAAGAAACTCGATCTTCATTGTTTGTACAGTCGTAGGTAAATCAACACCCTTCCTCTCTTTATTTCTGTCTAACAACTGCATGCTTTTGCCTAGCTCATCATTATCTTTCCCTGTTTTACAGATTTACAATTTTGTAAGTCGGGCACAAACCCATTAGATTGCTTATTAGAATGCCTTTGAACATTCCAACATGAGAGGGATTTGGAATTCCATCTTCCCATTAGAACCATTTAACAATACGGAGGTGGATTTTATTTTTTTAATCCTTTCACCAATTCTTCTTGGAAGTTATGGATTTAGAAATGAATGTTGCAGTCTTCGTAATCATCTCCAGTTAGAAGTTTTTCCATGGTGTAAGTCCACTTTGCAAGCTTGGGTTGCATTCCATCCACCTATAAATATATAAGGCTCCTCCGACATACTCTTGGTGATTTCCCTTTACTGAAGCATTATTTCATAGCCTTTGTCATAAGTTTGTAGGTCATTTAAAAGACCCTTCTCCAATAGGTTATTTTTCCTCTTTGATTAAAATGTCAATCAAGTTGAGATATTTCAACTAAAAGAAATTTGTTCCCTTTCAATAGGTACTGAATCAACATAATGATACAACAAGGACTTTGTGTTTGATTATCAAAGTGCCAATATCAACATTGTAGATGTTTGTCAATTTCGTGTTAGACTGACTCTGAAGGCATCATTACCTCAAATGGTTCTTTAAAGTTTAAATGTGTTGCATTTGTTTCTTTGAGATAGTGGAGACACAAATTCTTTATTGCCTAATAATGTTGTTTGTGCACAAGCAAGATTGCATCCTGAAAGTTTGTGAGTTTTGTTGGATTTAGCCATTTAGTACAAAATCACCACATGAAAATCGTTCCTCCCCTTGAGCTTCACCAACCCTAGAACCTCCGAAAGAGAATGTAACAATTTTGTACAACAGGTACAAGAGTAGGAATAAACAACTCTGGAATAGAGTTGTACGTACCCTTTTTTTAAAATTCTGGATGCCATTCTTGTATAGATTTTGCCCCTTAAAATTTGGAGAGAATTAGATACGAGTCAGTTGCTGCATTCTCAATGTTTTTATTTCAATCTAGGTAATGAAATATTGAGAATTTCATCGATATAACTATTTACTATTAGATCTTGGAAACAATTTTGCAGCAGGGATATGTTACCTACATGGTGAACTTTGGGAGACCTCACATTGCATGTACCGTACTCTCTCCTTCATGGAATTTATCCTCACTAACCTTAAATGGGCATTTTTATTCCCACATTCTCTCGAGTTGACCATTCAGGTGCTTCAGGTTCGCTTGGAGTATGAGACAGGTATCAAAGATACCAAGGCTTGTGTTGTTGAGGTGGAGAGGCATGCTTCAGATTATAAGTACAAACTCCAACAACTCATGCTTAGGATGGCTTCTCTCTCTTCCAAGCATCAAGGTGCCATAATTCTTCCATCAATGCCTACACAGTCGCAACAGACCCAACCGACCTTCTCAACCTGTGGCTCAAACTGCTACCTCGGATGTGAACCGGTCTAGCCTGAAGAGCATGTTCTCGCTGGCAGCAGAATTGGGCATAGATCTATTTCCAGCTCACCCTTTCATTTTATTCTGCGGCTGTCGGTGGTAGTCTGGTAGTGAGTGTGGCTGATTATGTTGTTGATGACGATGCTTCTTCTCATCTTGATACGGGTAATAAGCCCCAGATAGACTTATTTTTCTCATACACTTTATTGTGTATATAACATGTCCCTTTGTTGACAATGTTCATCACATTTCCTGCACATACAAGATTAACTAGGAAAACCAAGATTTTGAGTTTCTAGTTTGAACTCCCTTGCATTATTTACTCATTTCTTCTTGGTAAACATGTCAAGGGAGGTTTTATAATATAACAAGATTTATTTAGGAGCCTTCATGGGATAAGTTTCTGTTCAATGTCTTTACTTCTTTCCCTATTTCTATTGGCAGGTATATTCACCTCTCACTTTTCTCTCTGTTGTTTTGCTTCAACCACATCAATATTATGCCAAAATTATGTTCTCTTGGCTATTCTTTTGAGTATATCTTCTTACAAAACTCCCTCAGGCAGACCATCCGCTTCCCAACTCACCATATTCTATAACAAGACAATGAACATGTACGATGTTGTTGAAAACCAGGTATATTTCGAAAGCTACACGTTTTGTTTACAAGAAAAATTCTGCATATGTCATAAATTTATAGGATGTTGATATTTGTTGTATTGGTCAGGCCATAAATGTCATCAGGTTCGCTGGTAATGATGTTTAGTTATCCCTGCAGAAAGACCACTGATAAATACCTTTTTAGTGACACACACTACCTTTTTAGTGACACATATAGTCTTTTCAATTACACGTGACTTCTTTTCAATAACATGTATTATTTCTATAAAATAACTTTCAAATTATCAAATGTGAATAAAAATTGATTTTAATTTTTTATTATTGCAATAATCATTCAAAAGCATCAAATTTATTTTATGGAAATTTTTTACTCAATTTAAATGAAAATGAAAAGCTTAGGGAAGATGAACGTACTTGAGATAATGGAGCGAGCTATTCCCTCCATTCTAAAACAATACAATAACAATGTATGAGAATCGAAGGAAAGCTTGAATTGCATGTTTGACAAGAATCGACTACAAAGGGCTTATGGTAACCACGATTTACATTTGGATGGATAAGGTAGGAATTTAACTCCATTATTCATTTTTATTATTTTAGAAAAGAATGTTAACCATATAAAAAAAATTAAATCATTTAGAAAGGGTAAAAAAAATTAAATCGTATGGAAAGGGTAAAAAAAATTAAATCGTATGGAAAGGGTAGAAAAAAAATTAAAACGTATTTGACAGGTGGAAAATCACCCATGACGACAATTTACCCGTCAAATTCCATCACTGACAGTTCACTTACGGCTGACGGGGTAGATTATTTTAGTGGACAATGAAGATGTTATAAGAAGTGTTTCATTGATTTGTTAGGCATATGTCATGAAATATAAATCTCTTACAATGTAATCAATATCGATGAACCTTAAAACACCCAACAAAGTTATCGCAGAACCAAATGCTCTTGACGGTAAACACCCCCTCTTTCGCAAGCTCTGTCGGGCGCATAACGATCGCGATTATTATCGAGGTGAAGTGTACTATCCGTTTGAACATAAATTTATTTTTATTTACGAGAAGTGCACCTTTGGTTTGACTCCTAATGCGATCGCCATGTTGTTGGCCGTGATTCATTATCCATGAGAAAGATATATTTTTTCAAAGACATAGTTAACTTAGTCATCACTTCCATTATTGATTACTGTGATAAATGCAGTGAAAACTGTGTTATTATTACCAACAAAATTGTATACTTTTTATCTTTAAAAAATTGTGAGTTAGGCTCAGGCCGAGTTAAGGGTTGGTGTGGCTCAGGCGAGTGCGATCCCTGGGTGATTTTGACGGCTTAGATACCCCTAAGTCGCGGTTTCTTAGCCACAAATTAGTCCTACATGTCACATACAAACTAACAAACAAAAAAAAAACACATAATATTAATAATATTATATCATATGACATTAAAAAATATAGCATATAAAACATAAAATATAATGTAACACAACCTAAAAAATATAACAGAATAATGTATAAAACATATTAAAATATAACAAAGTAACATATAAAGCAAGGGAAAGGGGACAGAGGGCGATGCTTGGCATTGTCTTTCCCCTTTCCACCTTGTGCCCCATATAAAATATATTAAAATATAACAAAATAAATTATAGAACACATTAAAATATAACAAAATAACATATAAAACAAGGGGGAAGAGGGCGATGCGATGCCCTTCCCTTTTTCACCTAGTGGCATGAGGTATAAAGGGGGCCTTCTCCCCCTTTCCTTTGATATATTAATATGTTATAATTTTTTTTTTTATTATGGTTACGAACATGCCGACAACCGTAGTATGGTAGGTATAGGTCTAGGGTTCCCGCAGTGGGGAGGCCTTGTGGGCTTGACGTGGAGTCTCGACCATGCCTCATAGGCGTGCATAGGATTGTTTTTAGAGGTCTGGGAACACGATGAAAGGTCCTATCAACACCTTGTGGGAGGATGAGGACGCCTTGTGGGCCAGCGAAGGGTTGCTCTTAGTTGATGACACATATAATATTATGTACGATTGCCTTCACCAAGTCTCATGTGGTAATACGATAGGCGTCCCCCACCAAAGCTGTCCTGTAGATCCCGTGCAACAGGTGGCAACCGTGTCGTAAAGTGGAGGCACTACTGGATCTGGCCACGTGACTGGCACAATCCTTTGCAGGAATAAGCATGTGGGATCATCTCCTTAGGCTGGCTTCTTTGCGCCTTTATCAAAATCTCCTCCAAACCTCCCCCCGGGTCATTCTTCAACAGTCTTGCCTGTGGGAAAATCTGCTGAGTGAGCAATTGGTGCTGGGCACAATCGTTCATCCGGTAGTGTAGCTCGTCTCCATCACAAAAATTAGAGTTTGAAGGTTAGGGATTCCATCTCACAGTGTATTCTCGGGAGATATGTAGCTATGAATTAGATTGCGAGCTTATCATAGAAAGCTTTAGTAGGTAAGTTCTTTTACTCCAGAATGAATAAGGCTCAACTCACCGACTGGGTGCTTCATTTATGGAAACCCTTGGTTGGGTATTGTCTGAGGTTTAGTCTTCTGTCCAACCACTGGTTGGTCTTCCATTTCCTGTATGAGGGGGATTTGCTGAAAGTGCTGAACTCTCCTTGGATTATTGGTAGGGGCATATTAATGCTCAAAAGGTGGTACCCTAGTTTTAATCCCCTATCTGAAGTTTTTTCGAAGAGGTACCTTTGGATGTTGCTTCCCAATTTTCCTATAGAATTCTGGTATGAAAATATCTTTGAAGCCATTGCCAATTCGGTTGGGAAGTTTATTTATTTTGATAGCGAGTCGCTCTGTTGGTGCAATAAGCGAGGGTCTTGGTGGAATTTGATCTTGATAGGGGATTACCATATTTTATAGATATTCATATTGGCGATATCTTCATTTGTCAACATGTTGATTATTGGAAGGATCCTTTTCGCTGTCACTCCTACTGGAAACTAGGACATCTGAAAGCAAAATGTCTGTCACTTTTAGAGCATGGTCTTGATCCAGAGCAAAAAGAGGATAATGATAGACAAGCAGACTCACCCTGCAAGGTGCCTTTCGATAAAGAATCTTTCTTGGGTAAGATGAAGCTTTTCTTTCCTTCCTTTTTTTCAAAGCTTTCAGTCGATGAGATAGAATACCTAAAGACTAATGAGGAATGGGTTCTCGAGATCTTTGGTGACTTTTGGGACATCCTTATGAGAAAATTTAATGACCCGAAAGGTCGTCTCGGCTCTGTCTCTGAGGGTTTGGGAGCTGAACTTCATCCACGTAGCCCACCATGTGACACACAACCTGTTTCCCCCTCCGGTAGGGATCTTTCCACTGACTATCCAACCACTGATGAGTGTAACTGCAAGTCAATTGTGGATGGTCTGGGACATACCAAAACATGTTTAATTGACTCTTCCCCTTCCTTTTAGGCCCCTGAGTGCCCAACTATTCCTCTGGTCGACGAAAGTAGGGCCTCAGGATTCCTTACCTGTCGAGATAATGTGATCAACATCCCTCCTGCAACTTTCTCTCTGTGTCGCAAATCCAAGGTAGTCGAGACTTTATCGCCTGTGCCTCTTTCTATTTCCCCCACTTCCACCTTGCCTTTACCCTCTGGTGCACGACCCAATGTGACAATTCAGAAAAATTCTCATCCCCGACCTCCAAAGAAGCCCCCTGGGGCTGTTGAAGGTGGCTTGGCTCATTTTTGTAAGTTGTCCATGGACTATCAGGTTCCCGCCTTATCCCTTAACCCTAGTCTTCCTGAATCACCGAACCACAATTATGAGAGATCTCCTCTTTCAACCCTTAGAGAAGGCTTGCCGACTTCAAGAGTTCCCTCATGATCATTTTATCCTTCAACCTACGTGGGTTTGGGGGTCCCACACAAATAGCATCCCTCAAAATTTTGTTGAAACAAACAAACCCTGACATTGTATTCTTACAAGAAACCTTGGTGGACGATGATAAGGCTAAAGATTTTTTTCTCCAGTGTCTACCGTTGTGGAACTGTGTCGCAATGGATCCAAATGGTCGTTCGGGTGGTTTATTAGTCGGATAGAACCCTGTGGTTGATGAGTTGTGTGCAATTGACACTAATGCAGGTATTTATTTGGAGGGAAGAAGCAAACATTCAACTGATGAAGTTAAACTTCTGAATTTCTACGTGCCTTATAAAGACAGGGAAAGCTTTTGGTAGTCCCTTTTGGATTCTGGTCTTCTGGAAGAAAATTGTCTTATAGTTGGGGGTGATTTAAATTTTACCCTATCTGCTCAGGAGGTGTGGGGTAGCTCGACTAGAATTGACTCTCTTGCATATTTTTTCACTAATATTCTTCTTACATCTGAGTTAGAAGATTTACAACTGATCCAAATGGCTCCGACTTGGTGCAATGACAGAGTTGGTGCGGCTGGAATATCTAAAAGGTTGGATCGATTTCTCATTGATGATAATCTCCTCAGCAATCATTATAAATATAGGTCCTGGATTATAAATTCTACTATTTCGAATCATAATCCGATATGTCTACAAATGGAATATTCTCCCCATAAAGATGTTCCACCCTTCAAATTCAACAGTACCTGGTTATCCGATCTGGAATTTACTTCCCTTATCAGGACTATTTAGATCTCTATGGAAAAATGGACGGATAGTTCACCTACTCTCCTACTGTGCGCAAAGTTGAGGAATTTAAAAAAAGTGGTGGTTCAATGGAAGTCAAACAAAATAAAGCAACTACATTAAGATATTCTACAAATTGATCAAAAAATTCCAGATCTCTTGATAAAATGTCTATCTCATGTGTTTGAGCAGGATGAACTCAATCTCCTCAAGGCCCTAAAACAAAGGAAGGATAAAATTCTTGCAAAGGAAGGATAAAATTCTTGCAATGGAAGAATCTACATGGAGGCTTAGAAATAGGGCAATTTGGTTGAACAAGGGTGACAAGAATACAATATTCTTCCATAAATTCACATCTCAAAGAAGAAGTCAAAATACAATCTGGGATATAAAAAATGAGGATGGAAGTGTCAAATCCATCGATAAGGAGACTAAGGAGACTGCCTTTAAGCATTTCCAATCCTAGTACAATGCTCTAGCGGTAGATGACACATGTAATCAGTTAAATATTCTAAAAGATGTGCCTAGATTCTTCAATGATGATGAGAGTGATGATATAGGGAAGTCAGTCACCTTAGAGGAAATTGTCAGTAAAATGCCTAAAGAAAAAATTCCAGGCCCAGATGGGTGTACACAGGAACTTTTTCAGACTTTCTTTGAAATTATGGGGGATGATCTTCATAAGGATGTTGAGGATTCCAAAGTTCCAGGTCATATTTCAGGTGCACTCAATGCAACTTTTTTTGCCCTTATTCCTAAGGTGGGCAAGCTAGATTCCTTTCATGATTTCAAGCACATATGCCTTTGTAAATTTGTCTATAAATTGATATCCAAGACATTAGCCACCCGCATGAAAGAAAAACTGGCTACAAGTATTTCCCAAGAACAGTTTGGATTTCTTAAATATAGATTGATTTTTGATGCCGTGGGAATAGCCCATGAATGTTTTCAAACCGCAAAGTCTAAGAAGTTAAGTTCAATTATTCTTAAGTTGGACTTAAAGAAGGCATACGACAAAGTGAGTTGGCAATTTTTTGCGGTTGTTACTCATCCAGATTGATCTAAAATGGGAGGTTACAGAATGGATTATGGTCTGAGTAACTAATGTCAATATGGAAATATTTATTAATGTTTCCCCTACAAAATTTTTCAAGAGCTATCGAGGTTTGAGGCAAGGGTGTCCTCTTTCCCCCCTGTTGTTCCTTCTGGTGGTTGAATGCATCAGTAGACAAATGAAAAAGGCTATGGAAGCAGGTTCATTCAAAGGAATTAAAGTTGCTATTGAGACTTTCATTTCTCATTTATTTTTTGTCGATGATGTGGTCATTTTAGGAAACACAATTTTCGAGGACTAGATGGCATTTCAATCTATTTTAACAAAATTCTGTCGAGCTTTAGGTATGGAGGTTAACTATCAAAAGTCATGCTTCCTAGCTCAGAATATTGATCCAAGTCTGGAGGTAAAACTACGGTCTGGTTTTAATATTCAGTTTATGAGTATAGATGATGGTATGAAGTACATTGGCTTCTTTCTCAAGCCCAATAATTACAGAGTGGCTGATTGGAATTTGATGACTCAAAAAATTGAAAAGATAATAGTGAATTGGTCCTTTCATTGGCTCTCCTTAGGCGCTAGGCTCATCTTAGAAAAACCAGTATTGCAAAGCCTCGCTGTGTATTGGCTCAATCTTGTTAAAATTCCATCCTCCATCATGCACATGATTCAACAACTCATCGCAAACTTCATTTAGAGAGGTGCTAGAAAATCAACCGGCTTGCACTTAGCCAAATGGAAAAATATTGTTATGCCAAAGGAAAATGGCAGATGGGATATTCATAATCTTAATTGGTTTTCTTTGACTTTCGCTGCCAAGTCTTGTTGGAGGGATCTTTTCGGAGAAGGACTGTGAGCTTCGGTGTTAAAAAAGAAATACCTCAAAGGAATCGACTTGACTTCTTGGATTCGGAAAAATGAAAGTAAATTCCCGGTTACCTCTATCATTTGGAAGAATTTCATGAATTCTCTGCCTCTTATTAAAAGATGACTGGCCTGGTTTGTAGGTAGTGGTAAGCAGGTCGTTCTTGGCCTGGATCCTTTCATTGGAGGTAATGCATTGCGTACTCTATCTGGACTGTTAATCAAACATCTTAACAATGTGCATATTTTCACTTTAACACATGCAGCTTATCCTTATGCATTAGGAAACAATCCTTGCTAGATTAATACCAATCGACTTAGGCTGTCGGGTGAGATGGCTACAGAATGGGATAATTTCCTTATTATGTTGCGGAGCAGTGGTATATCTTTTAATAATTCCAGTGATAAACTTGTTTGGTCTTGGAATAAGGCGAAGGGATCTGTCACTGCTAACTTAGCTTATCAGTCCATATTTTTTTCTAATATTCTGGAGGATAATAGATGGTGGTATAAGGCTATTTGGAAAGTTAATGTCCCATGAAAAATTACTTGTTTCATTTGGCTATGTTTGATGGACTGCATTCTTACAAGTGCTAACTATAGAAGAAGGGGAGTGATCGGACCTTCAACATGCTGTCTATGCCTCAATGTTGAAGATACAACCTCTCATCTATTCGTGCATTGTGCTGTTTCAAAATCTATTTGGAAAGATATCCTTTTGTTCTTGAAGATTCTGGATGCTCGGAGAGATCATGTTTTAGAAGAAAATCTTTTAGATTGGTTCATTAACTATCCTAAGTTGAGACATATTCCCTTTCTAGTGATATGGGAAATTTGGAAATATAAGAATAAAATTTTATTTGAGAATTGGAATAGACAGGATTCAAAAATTGCCACAAAAATCCTACTTTCAATTCAAGAATTCCAAGGAGACTGTGAAATGGATAAGCTAGACTTCATACTCAGTCCAATCTATTTTGATGATTCTCCTATTGGGTTCTTTGATGGTGCTGTTGATGGAGGTATCTGTGGTATTGGCTTATTTCTTAAACTTAGCAATGATCATTTCTACAAAGCTCACTTTGCTGGTGGCAAATGAAGCAATATGAAAGAAGAAATATTGGGCCTATGGGGCCATTTGCACTTTGCAGCTAGCCTATCTATAAACAGGATGATGGTCGCTGGAGATTCGAAGGTGGCGATAGATTGGATAAAAGGGAAGGCAGACCTGAATCTACTTTATCTCAGTCCATGGAAAGATAAAATCTGGTGGTTAAAAGACACTTTCAAAGGGCTCAAATTTATGCATGTTCATAGAATCTTTAACTCCGTTGCTGATCAACTATCCAAAAAGGCCCTAAACTGTACTATTGGATGGTTGTATTTTGAGGAACATTTTCAAGGAGCAGTGATTCATGCAGATAAATACTTTTTGTTCAATTGATAGATTCACACTTTGGTCTTATAGAACTAGTTGTTAACTATATAGTGAAGATATGAACTTTTACATTTTGTATATTGAAACAATTCTATTTTGAAGATGTCCATTATCAATTGTCAAGACATATATGGATCCATATGCATCATATGTATTTTGAAAGTTTCATTTGATTCTCAATAGAATTTTTTGTGAGTGAAAAAAAATGTTATAATTTTATTATATTATATCTTTTAAGCTATATTATATGTAATATTTTATATGTTATATTTTAATATGTTATATTTTTTAATGTTATTTTAAATGTTATATGATATGTTTTTAATGCTATATGATATTAATGTTTTATGTTATTATTATTTTTTTTCAATTGTTTGTTTGTTTGTTTAAGTTGTATTTTTTTTAAATGATATTTTTTTTATTAAAAAAAAATGAGTTTTCCATTTAAAATATGTGTATTTTCATTAAATAAACAATTTTTCATTTAAAAAAGTTATTTTATTAACAAATATGTTTATGGTAAAAAATGTATTTTTTTTTCTTAGAAAGATTTGGCTTTTAATAGAAAACAGGTTGTTACAACACTTTTTTGCACTTGTATGGAGGTTTCTTAAACGTTTGGCTTTTCAGATGCTTGAAAACCCTTGAGATCTCTCATAATTAAATGTTTGAAAACCCTTTAGATCTCTCCTACTTAAATGTATAAGTCTGTAAAAAGCTTCTTGGGTTTGTAACCATTGCTTCAAGTCTGTAAAAAGCTTCTTGGGATTTGTAAACATTGCTTCATTGACTGAGCAGAGCAAGTGATTGTTTATCTTCTTCATTTTCTATGTTGATTAACCTGTTTGCAGCCAACCCAATCCCAACTGTTTGCAGCCCACCCGATCCCAACAAGCTTGGCCAAAACACACCATAGGGTGGCGTTAAGTGTACACAACCAACTTGGAGAATCTTTGGACAATTTATGGAAGCCTCTCACATCCACATGGCAAACGACGATGACTCCGAATTACAAGAAGAGATTGTTGATCTCCTACCTTCAAGATTCAGAGAAATTAGTGCCACTTCTACCGCCATGGAACGTTTCAATCTCTTGAACAACGATCTCATAAGCGATCGAATTATTCCAGCTCTTCACAGTCGTCTGCGCTCCCTCATTCCCAACACCAGGCCCGGACTTATTGCGAATAGACTTCGACATTTGGTTGATTCAGCGCCCCCGCCGGCAAGACAATGCAGTCTTATGTTCCGTCTGGTCGAGATGGGTAACGTAAGTGAAATCAATTTTCTTGACTGCGCCATCCGAGACATAAGATTGCCACCCTTCCCTAATCGTGAATTGGAAAGAAGATTTTCTTCTGGGATGCCCTATTTCCAATTTACCGGGATAGAATATTTTATGGAAACAATCGGAGATAAAATCATTTACTGGACATGCTTGGATGCGCGGCATCACTTCTGTTACATAATGAATGCAGGGATTAACACCGCTGGGACTTTCCGGGCTTTGGATATTTCCACAGTAGTGGGAGAAGTCCAATACGAGCCTGTTTCTTGGATTTTGAACGCAATAGTCGAGGATCGGCTCATAGTGTTGTTTGGTACTAATGGATATACTAAACCAATGTTGTCCTTAGACTTAAACACTGAAAGGTGGTCAGTTCTTCCACAGTGTCCATGGTTCCCCGGAGCTATTAAACCCACACCCATCCCGTGGAAAGGAAAGCTGTATTTGGTGGATATGTATGGCTTAGAATTTGGTAAATATGCTGCCGTTGCCGTTCCTATGCACTTCGACTTTCAGAGAAACGTGTGGGTGGTGGGAGACGATGTGAGCAACGCGTTTGGTCGGTGTTTATTCATGTTGCCTAAAATTTTCTTCAACTATCCGTCAATGGGACCTATAATATCCTCCCAATCCGGAACGCTCTATGCAGTATTGCCAGAGACAGATCCCATGTTGTCTATTCAGTATCCCATTTCGGCTATTTATGCTATGGATGACTTAGCAACAGGATGGAGGCGAATTAAGCGCCGGAAAAGTGTGCACACTAAAGAATTCCATCCGTTCAGACTCCCAAACCTCCCACTAACAGATTTAAGTGTATATACCCGAATCAATTATTGGGAAATAAACGAGCACGATATACTCCTAGCTGTTCTACAATTTTCGTTTTTTATGGACGGTGTGTGGGCAAGGTATGCGTGGTGGACATTCAACGAGGATGATGGTGTTAAGACTTATGGTGGTGAGGAGTTGAGTAATTACAGGGTACAAAATGCAGATCTTTTCCATATGTTGGTATTGAAATTGATTTACTGAGAATAATTCATTTTCAGCAATTGTGTGTTTAGTCTAATAATCAGTTAATCAGTTGTGACCATTTAATATTGTTGTTGGGTTCCTTTCAAATCAATGAAAAAGATTTTATGTTCATAATTTTTTAGCATTTTTAAAAGTTTCCGTTTACTTTTTAACATTTACTTAATATGATTAAGAAATTACTATGTGATCATCTAATTATCATGTTTAAATGATTAACAAACTTAATTGAAATTACAAAGTTACTCCACTATTAACTTTTGCCACATTTACTTATCACAGTCACATAATTACAATCAATCATTTTATATTCTTCAATGGTTTCATATTCTTCATATTCTTCATAAGCATATTCTTCATATTTGTTTGAATGAAAAATATGTTTCCACACTATTTTAAAATAAAATTATATATATAATAATTTTGAAATTGTGAAATATAAATACAATTAAATTTCTGCATGATGAAATTTATAAGATAATTAAGAAGTGGTACATAATAAAATGCAAATAAAAATGTCAATATTTTGGAGAAAAATTAATTATATGAAATATAAATTTTAAAATAAATAAATTATTATAAATCTAAAATATTTTGAAAGGTTTATTTTTTTTCATATTTAAAATTTTAATTATTTTTTTATTAAAATAAATTTATATTTATATATTATTAATTTATTTTTTTATATATTAATTTTAATAATCTAAATAAACTAAAAATAATTAAAAAAAATAAAATTATTATAAATAAAATTATTATAAATAAAATAATAATAAAGTACACATAAATCACTCATTGGATGTCAATGAGTTAGATTGAAAAACTATTATAAATAAAATAATAATAAAGTCCACATAAATCACTTAGTTGATAAAGTCCACATAAATCACTTATTTGGATGTTAGATTGAGTAAAAAAATTTCAAAATGTTCAAAATGACTTGTTAAATAGAAGATTAAAAAACGAAATTGAAAATATAAAGCATTAATTAGAATATTACAAAGTAGGATGGAATGATACAATGGAAATTAAATAAGGTTAAAAAAGGAAATTGAAAATATAAAGTTGGAGATTTTTAATCTCGTTAATGCTTCTTTTAGAGGTTAACTAAAAGCAAAACACATTCAAAGAAATAACATAAAATAAGACATGTATGTAATTAGACTTTACTTTTTATATATGTAAATATATTTAATAGCATATATGTATTATATTTTAATATTAAATCATTAATTTGATTTTTTTTAGTGATATTAGCTTAGATTCATCTTAACCTTTTATCAAATTTCAACATGGATCAAACCTCTTTTAGAATGAAAAACTTAAAGAAAATTTTGCTATAGCTTTCTCTAAGATGACCACTTATTAGAGTAGTTTTCTATGCATTTTTATTCCTTTTAAGGTTATCTAGCAATTGATGATTTTTCAGATTCTCTAACACCTACATGAGATGTGAGATGTTTCCTTCCTAGGTATATTTATGGAAAAATACATCATCCAAATACACTATTAAAAATGAATGTAGGTAGGGACTCAATGCATCATTCATTGATTGCATAAATTTATATGGTGTATAATGTAAATCAAAAGGCATGACCAACCATTCATATAGACCTTTCCTTGAAG
>ML866680.1:10153-21460 GCA_009831015.1 Picea engelmannii
GTGTGTGTGTGTGTATAAGGTTTTATTTCTAAGTATGCAATTAGAAATATTTAATGTTAAACCAGGGTTTGAAAACATCTCCCATTAATACGCATTAAACCAAAATTTCTGGAGGGTTATATTATCCCTTCCTAGTGTTAATTTCAAACATCATGGAATGTCATTCGCGCGTCGTCAAGTTGGCCCGTTCATGAAATCTTCAATCCTAAATTCTGAAAACGAGTCTGATCGACCATTTCCCTATTCCATACTTAACCACTTTCCTGGAATTCCACAAATATACAAACCGATCGTTGAATTGCCCCATCATGCTCTCTTCCATTTTACACGTTTTGCAATCAAAAATTCTGAGACATAAAATTTGACCGTCAGACACTCACCTCTTTTGAGTATCCCCTGTAACCCTATTTTGAATCCTGTCTGGCCAACTTTTATACTTGGCCATTTCTTTCTTTCTCTTCCTCGTCTATGTCACCTTCGCACTTGTATATAATAAAAAATTGTTTGTATATATATGTGTGTGTGTGTGTGTCTTGTTTCTAAATATGCAATTAGTAAGTTTTAATGCTAACAGCTCATCGTGCAGGAACTGTATACATTGTCATTGATGAGAGAAAGCCTCGAGGAGATCTCCCATTAATACACATTAAACGAAGATTTGTGGAGGTTTATATTATCCCTTCTGATTGTTGATTTCAAAATCATGGAATGTCGTTCGCACATCGTCGGGTTAGCACGTTCACGAAACCTCCAATCCTTAATTGTTGTCCGTCATACCCGCCACCTTCGCACTTCTAAGTATGTAATAAGTAAGATTTACTGCTAACAACTCACCATGCAACACCCATAGAGATTGTCATTAAAGAGAGAAAGGCTCGAGGAGCTTTCCCATTCATAAGCATTGAACCAACAATTGCATAGGGTTATAGTATACCCTCCAACTGTTCATTTCAACCATCATCTGGAGAAAATAGACATTCTCATAAACTTATGGCACCAGCTCGAGAGCAGTTCTATGGAGATACAGTGAACATCTTCGGGCATGAGGACCATAACTTCCAGTGGTCTAGGGGATATTCTTATTACTCATCCCCTTTTGTCCATAACGAAATAATTTGGACCTCTGGGATTGGTCGTGAAGGTTGTTTCTATGAAGATTTTAACTGTAAGGAGCTGGTCTCTTGGTGTGTCGATAAATATATTTCAGGCCAAAGAATTATTCGACTGCAGGACCACTCCTCTATTTCTTTGTCACCTCATTTCTTCTGCTAGATGTTAATATTGTCGAAACCAACATTGACGTTCAAAAGAGAAGATTCCAAGCAATTCATAAGAAAGCATAATAATGGGTTGGACCTCTTGCCCAAGTTCCTATAAGACCCGATGGAATTTCTTGAAGATATCACAAGCTTGCAGGTTAGTTCATTTAGAAATCCATTCCGGGAAATTGCCTGGCTGTTTAAAGAGTAATGGGACAGGAATCCACAACAACTATTTCCTGCATGGTTCTTTATATTTTGTATTTCACAGTCAAGGAACAAGCCATTTTTTATTGGGGGAAGCTAATTTCCCATGAAACATGTTCCCAATTGTCAAGCTTCAAAAAGGAGAAGAAATTTTATATGTCATCCTACTTGGTTTTTGTGATAGCGCATTGCTGTCAGTTTCCAAAACTGTCTCTTTCCAAGAAGGTAAACTGGAAATTCGACCCAATAACGTTCTAGTACCAAGCCTTCTGGAAGCACAAGGCCTCCTACTTCTTTTATGAGGTTTTTAATGACTTTGTGTCTGTTTTCAAAGTTTTATTGTTAGGAGAAGATTATCCCTCCATATCTAACTAGGAAACCAGGTTTTTGGATAGGAAGGGGACACTTGAACAAATGGATAATTACACTGTGATAAGGATTTTTGGTTCAAAGGAAAAACCTTCTCTCCTTCCATGTCACATTATGGACAGAATGTTTTTTATAGAAATAGCAAGGAAATAAAACTATTGGTTGCATCTATTCCACAAGAAGATAAAAAAATAGTTCATTCCTCAGCCTTGGAAAGTCGGGGACTTCGGGTTGAGGAATGCCAACAAAATTGATGAATTTGTAGCCCATTTCAGCAACTTGAACCTAAGATATGTTGAAATCCTAAGAGGGTTCGACCCAAATAAAAAAAAATTATAACATTTGCTAACAGTTGGCCTCAACAATTATTTTTTCAAGAAGCACCTGAGTGAAAACAAAGACACTGGTGACAACGCTCCTGCTTTTGATGTTGACGACCTAGACACACTGCAAAGCACCACTGAATTGTACAAGCAACATGGAAAAGGCCCCGGTGAGAAGAGTGTTCAATCAACAGATAACACTCCCAAAATTACGACATCCTGGAGCATTGCTCCAACGACCCACCATAGCAAGAGAGCAACTCAGAATTCTTCAAACGAAGGAGGAGATAACAACCCTCCTCACCCTAAAATTGATAGTTCTCACAAGCTTCCCGTGGACAAGAAGAGAAAAAAAATTGTAGGACAGGCAGAAGAGCCCAAAATTGAGAGTGAGAACATGGAACTTGAGCCTAATATGGATAGTGTTTTCTGCAACCTTGATCAGCACAGAGACATGATCCAACATAGTCGTCAAATGGACATAGATGATACCAAAATTCTTTATGAAGATGAATCCTTCGTGTTCCAGAGCATTTTTTTTTACAGCGAGTCTAAAAAATTAATTATTGAAAAGAGAGATGTAAAAAATAAGAAAGGAAAATCTCATTCAGAGGTTAACCTTGTGAACATGCGGTCATCCCAAATTTTTCGACTCCACAGAGAAACCAAATATTCTCTTGATGATTCCATTGGAGGCATTGAGGCCAAGAATTCCATACTAAAGGATCGGGTCAAGGAACTGGAGGAAGCTTTGATTCCTATGTCATTGCTTGTCAGTCCTTTAGCAATAGACATGCCTACCACCCCTTCATCCAAGTTAAAAGGATCCTCCAGCCTCCTCGGATCATGTAGAGTATATGTGGAGAATAATATCAAGAAAATAATGGAACCAATTATTGAGGCGTGGGAAACATCACAAACCATGGTTTCCCTTGGAACGAGGGCACATAATTTGCTCGAACATTTTCAGGCGGATTTAAAAGATGAAGAACGTTTCTATTTAGACACGGTCCTTCCTTTTGGCACCATTGTCAACAACATGACAAAAACGAGAAGAAGACAAAAAGATCTCCCATCCAAAAACTAGATCACTCAATTAAATGCATGCTGGAAAGAAAGAGTGAAGAACTTGCATCTCATTGTCTAGTCATGTGAACAAGCCATATCAAAGAAAGAAAAATTATTCACAAAGCTAACCAGAATAGACTTAGCCGGAAGGACCAACGACTTCCAAGACCCCAACTTAATCATCAACTCCTTTCCCTTAACTAAGAAAGACTTCGATAAACAGGTTGATATGTTTAAGGCATTTTCTTTGGAAAAATTTTACAGCATCCTTGAATATGGTGAAGATGATGTCGACAACTGGCTAGTCGACTATTCAGTACAGAATGAGGAAATTGATCAGGCTATGCATAATCTTTCTATTGATTTCAGGGAATTAGAAAAGGAACTTTTCAACATAAAAATCTGGAATGAGATCAACATCACCCAAATGAGAAGCTACATTGAAGAATGGATCGAAAGGGAATTGAAGCAGGTCGTCGATGAAAGGCAACAGGCATTTCCACTATTCCAGTAGTTGTCGACAACAACAATAAAAAGGCATCAGCAAGAAAATAGAAAAAGGGGTGATATGTACCATCATTGTAAGTCTATATTTATCACATCCTGCTTTGTTTATCAACCCACTTATTCCATTTTTTTAAATATAAATGTCTAGCCAAAGACTGATACCTTTCAATTTATTCTTTTTAGGTATTACACTCTATCGTCGCCCACTTATTCTTTCCACGGTCCTATTTCTTGTACATATTTCTCTTATGGTCCGCGGGAGCCCCAATCCCAGTCTATATGAAAAACACAGTTAAATTTCCAAGAATATGTAACAGACAATATTATTTTTTGATATATGACAAATAAAACTATTTTTTTATCTCCTTTTATATTTATGTCCTCATAAATTTTTATCTTCCACTATGTTGAATGTCAAGAAATTGTGTTTATTTAATTTGAATATAACTTTTTTTGTCTTGCCACATATAAAGACAAAACATACAGAAATTTTGAACATAGAAAAATAGATTATATACTTTCAAAAAATAAATGGGACTCTAGAGGCCACGTTTCATTTATTGCATGGATACCACATGTGCTTCATGTTGCTTGCCACATCTCCAGTACAGTTTCCATCTGTGTCCGCTACTTTTTCCCATCTCTGTGCATTTATTCCCAATTCAACCCGACGGGGACTACGTTGTCATGCATCACTTGTTATGTATTGGATCCTTACACTTCAAGAGCTTTACTTATGTGAAAAAATAATGAACACTATATTCTTAAAAAAAATTCCATAGTTCCATTTGATGGGGGCATAAAGAGGCACCTATTTTCGAACCATTTTCTCATAGTTCCATAGGTCTTTATCTAAACATTTTGATATTTATTTTGTCGGTCCGTGTAAATCCCTCAAGTTGGTCTTGTCCAATTTAAACAAAAGTTTTGATATGATCATACCCATAGGGTAGTGAAGAGTCATTTAAAATTTATTCAAATTATCATTTTCTTATAAAATGTTTTTAGATGACTATACCTGGTAGTGAAGAGCCATTTAAAATTTATTCAAATTATCATTTTCTTGTAAGTTGATTTGAGTATGGTTATGTTGTTGGTATTCGAGTTTTATGTATGATGCTAAGGTAGGGTGTTTAAAGAATGTTTAAAGAAGATACATGACTCTTTTATTGGTAGTTGTAAGATATGTGGTTAGAAGGGTGTACGCACCCTCGTCTAAGTCTTTAATGAGATGGAATTTGAGGTTGCTCCGACACCCAAGAGTCACACTAGTTGGGAAACTGGGAATCTTGGGTGTGCTAACACACCAAGGGGTTTGCCCAAGAATGAGGAAAACCACAAGGTTGGGAAAACCAAAGAGGTTGAGATGCATCAGCACGAGGAGTGCACCCAAGGTTGGGGCATGCCAGTCCTAATGGACATGAAGGTTGATGAGTGTATGGGTTCATTTGGGCGCATGGGTCCATGAAGGGGTGCATCAATTCATTTGGGCGCATTGGTCTGTGGAGGGGCACGACACACCCAAAGGACACGAAAATTCACAAAGGTGATGTTTGGAGTCCATATAAAAGAACAAGGGTGCACAACCAAGAAGGCACAAGGAGGAGAGAAAAATAAAAACCAAAGGTTTTGAGGTAGATTTTGACAAGCAAGGGAGAGCTCCCTCAAGGATCCAATTCACTCCACATGGGAGGACTTGTGTTGTGTTGAGGTGATTATGTGGACAGAATTGGGGTCACCTTTTTTGGTTTGATTCTAGCAGCAAGCAGAGTGACTTTGGAGTTTGGGGAAGTCTTGTCATGGGTTTGGGTGAGCCATGCTATGAGACAGAATCATGGGTCTGTGTGAAGTCTTGCAGCAAAGAAGAGACGATTAGACTGTGGTGGGTGCATTGTAGAAGTTTTAAAATTTGTTGCGATATATGAGTGTTGGTGTGAAGAATATGTGTATGAGTGTCTTGGTTAGGTGAGTTGAGTCATGCGACTCTACCCATGTTGTAAATCAAGTCGATAGTGTTCATATTGTAATTGTTTTGCAATGATAATACTTAGTTGAGTGTTAGGCACATCTTGTGTTGCCTGCACTATATTTTTGTGTCTCTTGTTTGTTTCACAAGTGTTATCTTTGTTTTTCATGTTCATGGATGTATGCTTAAGTGACTAGGTGTTAAGTTGTTAACAAATTGTCTAAGTATACAAGAGAGTTGCACTAGAGTAGGAGTGTGACTCGCCCGTGGCCTAGAACAAACTATGGGTATGCTATGGGTGAAGAGACGTAGTCCAGACGAAGTATCCTTGGTTTTTCCAAGAAGCCAAGTGAGAATCATCGTGGTGTTGCATGCCCTCAAGAGGTGCATGATCACAAGATTCAGGTAGGCATCCTGTGGGGATGTGACAGATGGTATCATAGTTGATTTTGGTGAACAAATTGGATAGTTATTCACCACTATCTCAGCAATAGATGGTATCAGATCTCAATTTGGTGAACAGATTAGCTATCTCTTCACCACTATCTCGATAACAGATGGTATCAGAGATTGAATCACGCTCTACTATTGTGGTGTTGATAGTGATGATAGGGTGTAGCATGAAGATATTTTGGGCATAGAATCAGTGAAGGTTTAGTAAGGTGCACTGACCTTTCGCAGAGATAGTCTAGGAGAATACTTAGTTGTCTTTATTTGCAATGGAAGTAAGTGTCAGACCTATGCGCACACTTTGAGAAGACCGGGTGTAGATTTTGTAGTGAAGGGAAGCACTTGGGCAAGGAGAATGAAAGTAGGACTTATTTCATATGTTGATCATAGTATTGATCGTAGAAGTGATAACAAAGGGTGATCATAGAAGTGGAGTAGTTCTGGGTTGCGATGAAGTGGACACACCTTTGTGTAAACTCAAGACAGAGAAGGTGGCCAAGTGATGAGTTGAATCACTTGGGTGAGTTGGGATACTTGATGTGACCTGGAGAAGCTACATAGCAATAATTGGTTGGGAACATTTTCATCATGACATCTTTGTGTCATGCATTGCCAAGAACAATAGTTAAGTTGATTTGGGTTGTTGGATGAGTGGGTCGATTGTATCCTTTGAATGAGGTAGCTCTTCAAAAAGTTATAATATTCACTTAGCAACAGTATGACTTAGCAGTCGAGCGGTGTGTGCATGATTCCTTGAAGTGGAAGCAGTCAAGGTGTGAAGATGGTAGGACATTAGAGATGAGTTTGGTTGGTTGCATGGGAAGTTTGAGACTTAGATGCATTTTTGAAGTGGACAGATGAACTCAGTGTTGTATCGCAGTGAAGGTGCTATGTAGGTTTGTGGATTTGTGGATGGTGATTGAGGGGATTGCATGCAAAGGGTCGGTGACTTAGGCAAGTGAAGGTCCAGGTTAGTAGACTTAAAACATGTGTGAATCCAAGAATGTCGTTGGAAATATATGGTTAGTTTTCATTTCTTTCATTTCCTAAGTGTGCGGTGAGTTATTTGAAGGGAAGTTAGATGAGTTGATGGTTCAAGTGTAATCTATTTCTACAATGAAAATCGACAAACTTGAGGTTGGCTCAAGTGGTGCAGATTCGAAGAAGTATGTATCATTTGGGATGCATTGACTTGGGTGAATGTGTGGAGATATTAGGGAGACCTACTTGGACGAGTACTTTGGTGGACTTAGGCATATTTGGATGCAGTTGTGGAGGTGACTTGAGGAGTTTCTAAACTCTTGGATGAGATACCTTGGTGCGTCGGTGCCTTAGATAGATTTTTTGGATCATGCGATAACTTGACAAGTTGTGACAACAGTGTCAGATATTGGATGCTTTAAAGAGGTGAAAGGTGGTTCTATTCTAGGAGATGGATGGAGTCAATAGAGAAGTCAACCAAGAAATTTTTTACAATCAACCTGAATGGGTAGAACACAAACCAAGTGACTTGGGTGGTGTTCGCTTGCCTTTGGTATGGGACATTGGATGAGGCAGAGCGTACCATGGTAACTTGTGGATTATTGTGCGATGACTCATAGATACAGAGTGGATCATTGGTTGAGGTTGGAAGAAGCATTGGCTTGGAAGTTCCAAGGCATGGAAGTTCTTTGAAGTGATCTATTCTACTTGGAGCACTTTGGACAATTGGTTGATACATTTGAGAAGTGTGGGCATGTTGGCCACACTCATCACAGAAGTTGATTTTTGGAGGGGTGACTCGACAGAAGGAGGCTAGTTGAGGACTTTCCTTGGTTTGGAGGATTGTGCATATAGGAAAATTGTAGCATGAAGAGATTACTTGGGCATGGGTGTTTCTATTTCTTTAGAGAAACATGGTTGAGGGTGAAGCCTAATAGTTTCATGGCATGGAGAGGTAGATACAGTAGCATGGTCCGGTGATGAAGTAATGGGGAAAAGGCAGTCTGAACCTGTGGTTTGTAATGCATATGGGGTGTTTCATATCCGACGACACATATGAATATGGGAAGAATTTTTCCAAGGAAGCTAGACTTATGGAATTAATTGCAAGTTGAGTCGCAAGGGAAAAGTCGGTTGGATGTGCGGAGAATAGATGCACAGTGAATTCCCTGTACTCTTTGCAAACTTGGATGCGATGCAGACTATATGTGGTTGTAGAATATTGGCTAATTGTGCCATGAGGTGGGTAGTGAATTCAAGTTGTCCCGGATGACTTTGTTTTGGGGTGACTTCATAGTGCAATGAGCTGAGGGGTGACCTTTCCTTGATTTGAGGATGTGTGAAGATGAATCGAATTGTGAAAGGAAGTGATCAGTTTCTGCATGAGGGTGTGCAGACTCAAGGAGTGTGATAGTTGGACTAACCATTCAACTAGTTCACGACTTGGGAGAGAACAATAGCATGACAAGTGGATCGAGAGTATGGATGCGCTAGTAAGTTTGCAGGAATAACACTTGGACATTACGGATGATCTCCTTAATGAAGATTGGATGTGGAAGTAATGAGGAAAGGGTGGACACTTTCCTTAGTATTTGGAGTTGGATGGAGTGACAGAGACACAAACAAAAAAGACTAAGTTCGGGCATGAGGAAGTGCAATCTCATGAGTTGGGCTCGATGCTTAGACTAGCTACCCAATCAATCCAAGGCATGGGGGAATTCAGTGTGTGGATAAATAGAAAATATGGTTTACGTATGGATGCATTAATTAGTTTAGAGGAGTTCAACACTTAGATATTTTTCATGAGGTTGCAACATCGGTTGAGGTAGTAGAACGAAGAGTGATATTCACAACAGGACAGTGGCATCTTGGACATTTCATATAGAGTTTGGGAGGAGACGTCTTTCCAATGTAGTAGATAGATTGATTGCACACAAATTTGGGCAGAGAGTAGTGTGGATGGTTGCACAATGTTGCAAATGATTGCAGTGCGAGTTGGAAACTTGGGGTTTCCACTTTGCAAGGAAACTTGAGGTTTCTAGTTGGCACGAAACTTAGGATTTCCGACAGACTTAGTTGTGATGGGGACAAGAATTTGGTCGAAGACTTGGAGATCACATATTTTGTAGGTGTTTTCAGGGATGGAAACGACTCGATGTGGGAGAGGATGTAAGGTAATCGGCTAGAAGGGTGCGCACACCCTCACCCAAGTCCTCAAGGAGATGGAATTTGGGGTTGCTCTGGCACCCAAGAGTTTCCCTAATTAGGAAAGTGGGTGCCTTGGGTGCATGAACACACCAAGGGGCCTTCCCAAGCATGAGATGAAGCACAAGGTTTGGCGCACCAAAGAGGTTGGGTTGTGTCAGTCCCAAGGGACGTGAAGGTTGACAAGCATATGGGTTCATTTAGGCACTTGGGTATGTGAAGGGGCATGTCAGTTCATTTGGGCATGCTGGTCTATGAAGGGGCATGACACACCCAAAGGACATGACGATTCGCAAAGGTGACATTTGGAGTCCATATAAAAGAACAAGGGTGCATAACCAAGAAGGCACAAGGAGGAGAGAAATATCAACACCAAAGGTTTTGAGGCAGATTCAGACAAGGAGGGGCAAGCTCCCTCAAGCAACCAAGTCACTCCACATGGGAGGACTTGTGTTTCCTTGAGGTGATTATGTGGACAAAGTTGGGGTGACCTTATTTTGCTTGAGTCTAGTAACAGGTAGGGAGACTTTGTAGTTTGGGGAAGTCTTGTCGTAGGTATAGGTGAGGCATGCTATGAGACAAAACCACAGGTCTATGTGAAGTCTCGCGATAGAGAAGAGATGATGAGTCTATGGTGGGTGCACATCTAGAGTGCACCGCAAGAGTTGAATTTTTTTTTGCAATGGACAAGTCTTTGTGTGAAAAAATATGTGTATGAGTGTCTTGTTGAGGTGAGGTGAGTCATGTGACTCTACCCATGTTGTAAACCAAGCTAGTAGTGCTCATATTGTAACTGTTTCAAAATAATAAGACTTAGTTGAGTGTTAGGCACGTCCTATGTTGCCCACACTATATGTTTGTGTCTCTTGTTTGTTTCACAAGTGTTTTCTTTGTTCCACATGTTCATGGATGTATGCTTAAGTGAATAAGTGTTAAGATGTTAACAAAGTGTCTAAGTATACAAGAGAGTTTCACTAGACTAGGAGTGTGGCTCGCCCGTAGCCTAGAACGAAGTATGGGTATGCTCTAGGTGAAGAGGCGTAGTCCGGACGAAGTATCCTTGGTGTTTCCAAAATGCCAAGTGAGAATTATTGTGGTGTCACATGCCCTCAAGAGGTGCACAAACACAAGATTCGAGTAGGCATTGTGTGGGGATGTGATAATAGCCATAATGATGATTGACATGGGATATTGATCTTTTTTGAGATACAAATCTAGGTTGAAACCATTTTTTTCCTTTTGGACCAAGCGATAAATCTACTTTTGGTTGATTAATACAATATAACTATGCTCGTACCCATAATGGGGTCTCACTACTTAAAAATCCCTAAAAATTATCTAATTAGAGTGGAAATATACCCTCTTATGAACCACTAACAAATTATTAAAAATAACATGGTTTTCCTATGATACAAAAATCCTTCACAAAAATATTTGAAAGTTAAAATAAGTCACCACCCCAACTAGTACGAGAGCCCAAATCCAATAAAAATTTCTTAATAAAGTGATCATTAATCTATATATAACATTTTGAACAGTCAAATTCGATTCAATTGATATATCTATGAATTAATAATGTTATCGAGACAAACTGGATATATCTCTCCACTCTATTCAAACCAAATATCAATCTATATTATTGCATTAACTATATATTATTAAATCATATTATTCGTGTTGAAAAGAACATATTATATTGCATCTTGAGTGGGCCTAATGGTTAAGAACATTGTAACAACCCTAGTTAAATAATTAATTGTCATAGTCAAATATTTGTTTAAAGTATATTAAGTTTAATTAATTAATTAATTGTCCTGATTTACTAAGTGTTTAATGTATATTAGTTAATTAATTAATTGTCCTGATTTAATAATTGTTTAATGTATATTAGTTAATTAATTAATTAACTGATTAAATATTTGGTTAATGAATTTGAGTTTAAGAAATTTTAATTTATTAAATGAAAATTTAA
>WSFP011432599.1:0-21612 GCA_009831015.1 Picea engelmannii
ATGCGCAGTCAGGGTAAGATAATGATCAAGAACATAAGGTTTGATAAAAACTTTAGTAATCATATGATAAACCAGTGATCAAGTATCAACTGAAAATGACGACAATCTAATCAGCGAAAAGAAGTGTTTTCACACTTGCAGTTTTGAAAAAATAAAACGAAATTGAATTGGAATTGTCGCAAAAGATAAGACGAATGTCGATCAGCATAAAGCGACAATGATTTGTCATGATACCGTAAGGGGTGTAGGCAGCTTTTGAGAGTAATAAAAAAAAAACGGGTTGGCTGCCAACAGGCTATCAGTTGTTACATGATATTATAGTTCAAAAAGGGAAAAGATTGCAGCAAAGAAGGAATTGAGGAAGAATAACAAAATAGAAATAGATTTCATCTAGGAAAGATTACCTAATCCAGAGAAAAGGTTGGTAAATTTTCATCAGCAAAAGAACTTTGGGATAAGTTACATGACATATATTCTTCACCCATCACAAATTCAGAAAATGTCAAAGAAGATGCAGATACAAATCAAGAAGAATTATGTTCACCATGTCAAGCAGATTCAGAAGATGAAGAGTACATAATCACCAGAGGTATTTTGTTTTATTTTAATTGTGAAAAATGTGGGCATCTTGAAATAGAATGCCATGAAGGAAATGAGACAGAAAAACTAATTGAAAAGGAAGACAATTATAAAGAAGAATTGATTAGTGATTTAGATGAACTAAGAGAAGAAAACAATTCACTCAAGAAAGATTTGATGAAACAAAAGGAAAGTGTTCACATTTTTGAAGAATCCAAGCAGGTTATCGAGAACTTAAGAACTCACCTAGAAGAAGCCAGAAAGATCAAAGAAAATCTTGAATATCAAAAGTAGTGTTTGGAAACCAACATAGCAACACAGAAGGAAGAAGCAGAAATGAGAGAGAAGATATTGACATATCATCTTAAGGAAAGAACTAACGATCTAAACCAGCTTGAGGCAACGTTTGGTCAAGAAGAGAAAGGACTTGAAGAAGAAATAATCATATTAAAAATTCATCTTGAAGAAGCGAAAAGAACAGAAGAAGACATGAAGTCTTAGATAATGAAGAAAGAAGAATAGGTTAAGAAGCTTGAAGAAGAAGTTGTCACATTGAGAAGTAAAATCGTCAAGCTCAACAAGAATGTTGAAGAGACAAAAACATCCACATCATTTATAGAGAATGAAGAGACAAACTCTAGGTTGCTAGAAAAGAAGAATGAAGAAAATAGAAAGAGTTATGCATAATTACTTAAAAGAAGGAATCATGGTCAACTAGAATCTAAGAAAACTATTGAAGATACATCTTCAAGAATACCATCCATATTCAAGCCACAAATAAGCTTCAATCATGATCATGATTAGTCAAGGGAAAAATCCAGAAGGACTACGCCACAAAGAAGATCATTCACTCCCAGGTATGCAAATTTATTTTACGGTAATTTTTTTTATTGTACTAAATTTAGACATAAGGTTGCAGATTTGAGGGATTATAAAAGAAATGTCCAAGTAAGAAGTGCCTATGTGGTCGCACGTAACATTGAGTGTTACAAATGTCATAACTATGGACACATTGCCAGTGATTTTAGAACCATGATCGATACTTCCATGAAAGAGAATACTGATATGAGATATAAGAAAATATGGATAAGAAAGAAGGAAGAAAATGTGCTCAAAGACCAGGTACCAGAGATCGCAATATTGCAAATAAAACTAGATGAAGAAAATTCTACAAAGAAAAGGAAATATGTCAGATACAAAAAGGTTTGGAAAATAACTGAAAGAAAGGAAGGAAAGGTAAATAAGGAACAAGTTCAAGAGATTGTATTTTTAGGCATTGTAGTGAAAGATGAATCCACAGGCAGAAATAAAGAAGTCAGAGCTCAGAGAGATAATGAATCTACCAATGAAGATGATGATGAATACACATTAGAGCAAAAATTTTTCTGAGCCATCCGACTTAGAGACTCCCAAGTAATATGAATATTAGATAGGGGGAGTCTATGCGATAGCTATGACAAGCCAAAGAACCATCCTTTGAGCAGATTGTAGATTTTGAGAAGACAAATTCAGAGAAATCAGTGAGCAGGAGTATAGTTTGATATATTAATCAAGACTTCATCATAGTATAGTGATAAATGGGTCAGCATTGTGGATAGTTTCTCAAGTAGATTCTTGGACAATATGGACATAGATGGATTCGTAAGAACACTTAGCAGGTTTGGACAGATATATGATAGTGTATCAGAGCATGGATTCATACATTGGTAGGAGAGTGGTTCAGAGACAAAGGAACATTATCATAATCGATGATAATTACATAGGAAATGGATCAAACAATGCTAATGGATTCCAAATTGACAAATATTTTTTGGACACATGCAGTGGATACATCAGTTTACATTCAAAATAGATTAATTCTCATAAACAATAATGACAAAACTCCCTACGAACTATGGAAAGGAAGCACAGACAACAACCTCTACACCAAGGTAACTCAAGGTAATATTTTATTAATTTAAATTTATGTTGGTGATATTATTTTGGAAGTACTAATGACAGGTTAAGCTAGAAATTTGCAAAGGATATGTAGAATGAATTTGAAATGTCATTACTTGGAGGACTATCCTTCTTTTTGGGTCTTCATATATGTAAAAGAAACCAAGGAATTTTTATTTCTCAAACTAAGTATATCAAAGAAATGGTAAAGAGGTTCGGAATGGAAGATTGCAAATCTGTTACCACTCCTATGAAAACCAGTTGCAAGTTGATCAAAGATGATGATTCAAATTCTACAAACCAAAGGCAATACAGGTCAATGATTGGTAGCTTACTATATGTGATAACATCCAGACCAGATGTAATGCAGGCAGTTCGATAGATGGCATGATTTCATGCAGCACCAAAGGAATCACATGTATTAGTAGTGAAGAGGATTTTCAAATATCTCAAAGGAACAAAAGAGTTTGGATTATGGTATCCAAAAGGAAAGGATCTATCACTTATTTCCTACATATATGTAGATTGGGCAAGTTGCATTAATGAGCGATGAAGCACCAGAGGAGCAACGTTCTACTTGGGTGAGTGTTTAGTATATTGGCTAAGAAAGAAACAATCATCAATATCCTTATCTACAGCTGAGGCAGAGTATATTGCATCATAAACATGGTGTACACAGGTTCTATGGATGAAACAAAATTTGACAGATATACAAGTTGAGTATTATGATCCCATTCCAATCTATTGTGATAATACAAGCTCCATTAGTATCTCAAAAAACTTGGTGATGCACTCCAATATGAAGCACATTCCAATCAAGTATCACTTTCTATGGGAACAAGTTGCAGAGAAGAACATCATAGTTGAATATGTGGGAACAAAAGAACAAGTGGCGTACATCTTTACAAAACCACTTCCACGAGAAGCCCTTGAGTATATGTTAGTGTCCTAACCCACAGATAGGTAGAACAATATATTCAGATGTAATAAAGGTCAATATTAATAAGGCCTTTCAATAAAATAGAATAAGGCGGATGTAAGAAGACCTAATAAAAGCTTTCGCTTCTAGAAGGATATTCCTCTAGATGCTTCTTTTTATTATAAATAGGAGTCGAGGGTATGAGAACCCTAGCTTGGATATTATTGTAATAGATCTCTGCTCAATTGGAGGTTTCCCCCTCGAAGAGGCCCGTGAACATTGCTTTCATATTCAAAGTGTTATTTATGTTATTATTCTCTTATCATTTCAGTGCTGTTGTGGTGAATGTTCTAGTTATATTGTTGTTATTATGCCATTTCTAGCATTTTATTTATGTTTTGCATACATTTTATATCTAGTATATTACAAGTGGTATCAAAGCACTTTCCTCGGAAAAAGTGTTGGTTAAATTTTTTTTCCAGGGTAGAGACGTATTCTAGTGTCTTTAAGCCATAAAGATCTGTCGTTACGTGCATAAAGCCATGGTTGAGGGATTCATACATGCAGGAAATACAAGTGGTACTTAAGCGCACATCTATTGACCACCCTTGTAACCCCTATTGGTACCCCTTCAAGTGGTAGCGCATCAAACAACACCTGTGTATGGATCGACTTAGATTACCTGAAGCCCTCTTTAGATAAACCAATCGGCCGCCTGACTGCTATAGTGTCACTGAGAACAACACTTGGGAAGATACTCTCTAGTACCTGGGTAGTCAGGTAGTACGGCTAAGGGTATGGTCTATCCTCCTTAGTTAGTGCCTTGAGATATTGAGCCAAGTACTACTGTTGAACCCTGCACGTATATCAGAGAGATATAGCACAGGGCAAACCATTATCTGTAGAACCCTTGAATACCTAACCCTTGGGGACAAAAACATAAATAAATTAAAATAGATAAGATCTATTGCTGCGCAACTGTGTTCGGGTTGCCAAGTAAATACACATTTCTTTCTGGTTAAGCATTTGGGAATTTGTTCACCATTATTTGAGACCTATTCCATTGGATTCATCTCTTCTCCCTTATCACATTCATCCATATCATTTTTCGTAAAAAAAATTGACCCCGCCCACTCCTTTTCAGTTCCCCCATCCTCATGGCCCATACCCGTAGCCAAGACTTGGAAGCTCGCTTCAACACCTTGCAATATAGTCTCATCGAAACCCAACAAGAAGTGAAACAACTCAGTGCCAATGTTGCAGCCATCAATACAACCATGCAGTCCTCAATGGAGGAAATTAAACAAGACCTCACCACCCAGCTTGAATCAGTATTTTCGGCACTCTGCACTAAACTGCATATCCCTACAGATAACCCTTCCTCTTCCTCACCTCCACATCCTAAAGGTGACCATTCCTCTCATTCCAATAAATTTCATAACCATCACTTTCAACGTGACCTACGCCTTCCGCGGGTGGATGTGACCAAATTTGATGGCTTGGACCCCACTGGTTGGGTAACCCAAATGGAACATTATTTCTCTTTATACGGCATTACATATGACTTGGCCAAACTTCGATATGGTGTTCTCCATCTAGATCAAGAACGGTGGCAATGGTGGCAATGGAGAAAAACTTCTCGTCAAGGGTATATTTCTTGGACACACTTTGTGGCAGAGCTTTATGAACATTTTGACACTGACACCAACCATTTGGGTCGTTTGAAAAAGTTGAAACAATTAGGAACAGTGCAATAACTTATAGCTACCTTTGAGCGCCTGACTTTTAGAACAGAGGGCATATCTGATGCCTTTTTTCGAGAGTGTTTTATCAGCGGCCTCAAGGATGAGATTTGGGCCCATGTCCCCATGGCTTGGCCTCAGAGTTGGGTGGAGGATACTAAAAGAGATAAACAATTACAACAGGTGGTATCCTCTCAAAACTGAAAACACTCCGTTATCCCTCGCCCTAAACTAGTAAATCCCACTACTCCCTTTGCTCCACTAAAGATCCAAAAATTGACCAGGGCTAAAATCGTTGAACGCCAACTCAAAGGCCTTTGTTATAACTGTGATGACAAATATTTCCTAGGCCACAAGTGTAAAGAAAAAAATATTTTTATGGCCATCTCCGAGGATATTTCGGAAGAGGATGTAGAAACTCCCCTTGTGTCTGAGTCACCTAAATCCATTGACATAACCCCTCCCTCAAACCCTCCCAAAGTAGAACTAGTCATTTCCCTCAATGCTCTCACTAGCTTCTCTACTCCCCAAACACTCAAGCTAATCGGTTACATCAAGCATCAAAAGGTCATTATTCTGGTTGATAGTGGCAACACCCATAATTTTATTCATTGCCGCATTGCCCAAGAAACTCATTGCTACATCCATGCTGTCAATAATTTCTAAATCATGATTGCCAATGGTGGTTCCATGAAATGTGGAGGGCGTTGTGAAAATGTGTGTCTCCAAATTGGTGACTACCACCTGAAATCCCATATGTTTTCTATTGATATGGGAGGTTGTGACATTGTGTTGGGTTCAGACTGGCTAAGGACTTTGGGTCCCATTCTCATGGATTTTAAAGACTTAACCATGCAATTCGACCAGGAGGGCCACCAATATAAGTTCTAAGGCATCATCGTCAGTTCACCTGAGATCATTAGTTCCCATCGCATGGAAAAGATGCTCAAAAAAGGTCATTCTAGTGTTATCGCCCAATTCCATGCCATACAAGAAACAAAGACACCCTCGGTCCCGCAAGACCTCCAAGCCATCCTTTATAAACATAAATTGGTCTTTTCCACTCCCCAAGGACTCCCTCCTTCCCATAGTGTTCATGATCATTCCATTCCCCTTGTACCCATAAGCCTTCCTCCCAATATTCATTTGTATCTTCACTCCTTTTCCCAAAAAAATGAAATTGAGAAAACGGTCCAGGAACTCCTTAATGCAGGCATTATCTGCCCTAGTACGAGCCCCTACTCTTCTCCTGTGTTCATGGTCCTAAACAAATAAGGTTCTTGGTGAAGGAAATGTTGGCTATTTTGCATGTCGTTGATCTGTGGTGCCCTTATCTATTGGGGAAATGTTTCCAAATTAAGACAGACCATCAAAGACTCAAGTATTTTCTAGAACAACACATTTCCTCCCTAGAACAACAAAAATGGGTGACTAATCTCTTTGGATATGATTATGAGATCATTTACAATAAAGGAAAAGACAATGTGGTTGCAGATGCACTTTCCTGCAAATATGAAGATTAAGGATCCCTTTTCTCTCTTTCATTGATTGTCCCAGATTGGCTCCAAGCCGTTCGCCAAGAATGGCTACAAGATCCCAAAAGTTA
The DNA here is from genome assembly GCA_009831015.1 of Picea engelmannii. Classification (NCBI taxonomy): domain Eukaryota; kingdom Viridiplantae; phylum Streptophyta; class Pinopsida; order Pinales; family Pinaceae; genus Picea; species Picea engelmannii. The sequence continues at coordinate 6,785 of WSFP011432599.1, forward strand.
GCAACTGATCCAACAATTTCATTCCAATGCTCCAGCTTCCCCAGGGTACTCTTGGCTCCATGATGAACTTCGATACAAATGTCGTTTGTATTTAAGTAAACAATAAAATCTTGAATCCATGGTACTTTATGAGCTTCATGCTACACCCACAACAGGGCACTCCAGATTCACCAAAACCTATGACAGGGTCAAATGTTCCTTTTTATGGGATGGTATGAAGCAGGACATTCGTAATTTTGTCTCCGAATGTGATGTATGTCAACGCAATAAGGGAGAAACTGTCAAATCTTTGGGCACACTACAACCACTCCCGATTTCACCTGTTATTTGGAAGGATATCTCTATGGATTTTATTACCGGCTTACCCAAATCGGGAAATAAATCATTCATCATGGTGGTTGTTGATTGCCTTTCCAAGTATGCTCATTTATGTGCCCTTCAACACCTGTTTACAGTATCCATGGTGGCTCAAATTTTCATGGATCAGGTCTTCAAGCTTCATGGCATGCTGAACTCTATTGTTTTTTATTGCGACCCAACTTTCACAAGCAATTTTTGGCAAGAATTGTTCAAGATACAAGGCACCGAATTGCATCTAAGCATAGCTTTTCATCCCCGGACTGATGGCCAAACAAAATTTGTCAACAAGTGCTTGGAAACATATTTGAGGTGTTTTTCCTTGGAAAAGAAAAATCAGTGGGCTCAATGGTTACCCCTAGCTAAATGGTGGTACAACACTTCATACCATACAACTACATGCATGACTCTTTTTGAAGTAGTATATGGATAGAAGCCACCTTCAGTTCTCTCATACTTACCAGGTGCCTCGAAGGTCCAGGCGGTTGACATAACACTTACAACTCAAGAGGCTATTCTCTATACACTCAAAGAGAATTTGGTCATGGCACAGAATCGCATGAAGCAACAAGAAGATCAAGGTCACTCTGAACGTCAATTTGCAGAAGGGGATCAGGTGTTTCTTCGATTGCAACCTTACAAGAAAAATTCCCTCAAGGCCGAGCATTGTCAGAAGCTAGCACCCAAATTTTATGGTCCTTATATTGTTCTCAACCGTGTGGGACAAGTAGCCTATTAGTTAGATTTTCCTAGCCATTCGAAGCTACATCATGTTTTTCATGTTTCATGCTTAAAGAATGTGATTAGATCTAAGTGCCAAATTCAAACCAACCTTCCAGAGTTAGATGAAGAAGGATCCATTTGGCTACATCCAGAAGTAGTTTTGGACCAGCGTGAGCATCGCCTACGTCAGAGAACCATCAAGGAAGTGCTAGTCCAGTGGAAAGATACAACTCTAGCAGATGCCACTTGGGAATCAACCACCATTCTGCAACAATTTCCTCATCTCAATCCTTGAGGAAAAGGCTATTTTTAAGGGGGTGGACATGTTAGTGTCCTAACTCGCACATAGGTAGAATAATATATTCCGATGTAATAAAGGTAAATATTAATAAGGCCTTTCAATAAAATAGAATAAGGCGTATGTAAGAAGACCTAATAGAAGCTTCTGCTTCTAGAAGGATCTTCCTCTAGATGCTTCTTTTTAGTATAAATAAGAGTCGAGGGTATGAGAACCCTAGCTTGGATATTATTGTAATAGAGCTATGCTCAACTAGAGGTTGCCCCCTCGAAGAGGCCCGTGAACATTGCTTTCAGATTCAAAGTGTTGTTTATGTTATTATTCTCTTATCATTTCAGTGCTATTGTGGTGAATGTTCTGGTTATATTATTGTTATTCTGCCATTTCTAGCATTTTATTTCAGTTCTGCATACATTTTATATCTGGTATATTATAGTATCTTTGCCAGAGACTAGGAGTAATTTCTACTCCAAAATGAATGATTTTGAATTCTTATCTTATATTTCTTATATGTACACAAGGAAGCACCATAAATAGGACAAAGGGGGAGAGATTTATTAGATGCAAAGGTAAATGCTTGGAGAGATAGCATAGATGCATGTTTCCAAGGGGAGTGATTGTCATAAGGGAAGAATGAGCGATATGACTTTGGAGTGATACCCTTTGTCAAAGGGGGAGATATTATTCATATGAAGGGAAAGAGAGTAATCGGAGGCTTATAAACACAAAGAAAAAATCAAAGGCACGTAGACAAGGGGAGCATCCCCAAAGGGAGATTCTCTTTGCCATTGATGTCAAAGGGGGAGAGATAGAAACATTGATGAAGAGTATAAACATGAATGTTATCATGACTAAGTGTTTCCATCAATGTTGGTGTTGCCATCAATGCCAAAGGGGGATATTGTTAGACAATTGGCTTAGGTTGATGGACAATTGGTATGGATTGTTTTTTTTCATTGATGTCAACCATTGGAGAGTGATATTATAGATTGATGTCAATCCTTAGTGACTGAAGTCAAGCCTTGGAGAAAGCCCGGTAGCGAATTACGGTAGCACAAAGGTTTGGGTAATGGACCCAAGTTTGTTTGATGTAAAGATAACTCATTATTGTCTTGTCATGGTTTATAATAAGTAGAAATGGATGAACTCCAAAGTGGTCCCCTTATGGTGAAATCCCTCACAGGAAGACACTTTGCAAATTGAGTTATCCTGGAAGTATGGTTAAAGAACCCATGCTTATTTGTGGAATAATGAGATGAACGTAAGTGAATTTTTCACTGAAAGTATCCTATATGGATATTTCTTGTTATGCCATTTCTGGTGGTATGTAGAACGTCACATAACTCCTCATGGTTAGAGAGTTATGACCATGAGTAGTTGGAGAACCCAGGTTTGGGTAATGGACCCAATTTTGTTTGATGGATAATGGTATGAAGTTTGATATATTTTTAGGTAATACTATTATATATGGATATTACATGCCATTCCATCTTTGGTGGTATGTGGAACGTCACATAAATCCTCACTGTTTGAGAGTTATGGCCTTACGAAGTTGGAGGACCCTCATATGTCATCTAGAAGCCCCAAAAGGTCAAAGTAGTCAAAATGGTTTAAGAGATTTTAGAAGGTAAATAATAAAGTGAAGTGATGAGTGTACTATAATTCAAAGTGAATACAAATGAATTATTTAAATAATAAATTAAATGGAGATATTAGAAGTGGGTTAACCCTAAAATAAGGAAAGTGGGCAAAGTCACCTAGAAGATGTTTTTAAGGAAGCTACTTGGAGAGTATAAATAACAAGGCTCTCTCATTTTAGACAACACTTGAGAATATTGAATATCTATAGGTGTATAAGGTAACCAAAGGATATATAAGCCTAATTTCTGAGGGAAGGTGAAGAAAACAAGGCCAAAATTCAAGGAAGGATAAATTCTTTTGATGATGCTTTCTAAGGTATGTTATTTACAGGTCATCTAACCATTTTCGAAATAATGTTTTTTCTAGAATAATTCAGACTGTGAAATTTCTATGCCATTGAGGAAACATATCCAATTATCTGTGGTAAACAATTCATCTTGTGGGTCATTGTATTTTTGGAGTTACACTCCATGGAAAATAGGGTTTGTGGCTAGTCCTGAAACTAGTCTAAAACAAGTGTTTCGGGTAAAAACACCATAACTTCTTCATAATAGATCCAAATTCAGTAAGACTAAATTTGTTGGTTAGAGTACCATATGATGCATGTTTTTTAATAGTTTCTGAGTGATTCAAAAAATATTACGTGTGGGGCACGCTCTATAAGGTCACTCTATAGAATAATCCAAAATTCAGCAAGGTATGCCATTTTTTCTATAACTCCTTTTATGAGAGGTTCCAAGTAGTGACACCTGGAAGAATTGCATAAAACACACTGAAGAAAATTGTATATCAGTTTTAGATATGTATTCATTATAGGTACAAATTTATGATTATTTCAAGTTAGGGTTGTTGACAAATCCAAAACTAGTCATGTGAGACTAAAGAAAAGTTTGATGAAAATGCTAGTCTCTTGTTGTTAAAGTTAAGGAGGGTTTCCAGGTATGTGATCATATACACTAGGTCTATTACAAATTTACAAATCAGATTTTGATGATGAAATTGATGAGGGCATTTGGTTGAGGTACATGTCGGGTACATGGTTGAGACAAGTAGTTGATGAGTTGGCACAAACATGAGGTGTATATTCGATGATGTTGGTACATCTTGATGAGTCCTAGTTGATGAGTAGTTGATACATGATTGTTACATACTTGGTACATGGTTGGAGGCACTTTTTAGTAGTATTGTTGACACATGGTTTATGGATGATGTAGCATACTTGTATTATTAGAGACACATATTGATCTTGGTGATGATTATGAGTTGTTGTGTTATGCTTGGTTGATGCACATATTTGAGAGTTGTCTTGGTGATTGATATTGGTGAGTAGATCTGATTTGGTTGATAAGATTGATGAGACAAGTTGTTGTGATAGGTTTTTTGGAAAATTTGTTGTGACAGGTTATTTGTACAGGTTTGGTGCATGGTTGATGCACTTTTTCATGGTACAGGTTGAGGTACAAGTTGGTGCATGGTTGATTCACTTGTTTATGGTACAGGTTGATTACAGGTTTTTTGGTACAGGTTGGTGCATGGTTGAAGCACTTGTTTATGGTATAGGTTGATTACAGGTTGAGGTATAGGTTGATGCATGGTTCAGGTTATTGGTATAGGTTATTTGGTGTAGGTTGATTGGTACAGGTTTACAACAATATATCTCACTAGGGGGTTGGAGCCTCCTTCCAGTTGCATCTGGAAAACAAAGGAAGTTGGTGCTTCCAATGAATTTAATTCTTCATATAAGAAAAAGCATTCTCTGGTTTTCTCCCGCTTTGGGTTTCCACGTAAAACACTAGTGTACTATATATGTCTATGATTGTTCATTTTCTCATTGCTTATTTACTCTGCAGTTATTGGATGATAATGATACATTGATATAACACTTGGATTATATGGTTAAAAAGGATTAAATTTCTCTGTTACTGATTCACCCCCCCTCCCCCCCTCTTAGTAATCCAACACTTGACTTGTTCTCGGGTCTCAAAAATCATTGGGCCTTTGTAAAAATATTTTAAGTGGGTTAAAGTCACTTTTTTTATATTTTCATGTCCATTGTTCATTTGTCCCTCGCCATCTTGTATCTCCCAAATAAACTTTTTATTTATCCTCAAGCTTGCATAATTATGAAAAAAAATTGTATTTAAATCTCCACTCATTAACCATATATACGTTGATTCCATTTCTCCTCCATCTCCTGAAGAGAATTATTTATTTCTTTCTCCAGCTCCTTTAAATCCTTATCCACAATTTTTTTACAAGTATTGGCCCCCATGTTTTCAATTCTAAAGGATATCTCTTTTTCGATGCCAAAAAGTCTTGAATTTTTCCTATAACTTTGTTCCTTTTGCCAAGATTTTGTGCTAGTTTTTAAATCTTTTAGCTTCCAGACTAGTCGTCTCTACTTGCCCGGATCCTACAGATATAAAGGGTCACTCCAAATTTTCTGAACCAAAGTGATGAAGTCTTTTTTCTAAATTCCACCTTGGATTAAATTTGAAAGGGATCACCTTATAAACTAGAGGTAAGTCTAATTGGAGAATAATCAGAGCATGGTCTGACATAAAGGGGTGCTCAACCCACTCTCTGTAGATACCAACCGATGCCAATAAGTCCTTAGAGATGAATGCTCTATCAATTCTTTTAGCAATGAGATCTGATCTCATCCAACCATTTCACCAAGCAGGCACCAATTTACCCGGGGCAATGTCGATTAACTTGTTTACCTGAAAGTAATTAGTGAAAAAACTTGCCAACATTCCCAATGAAGTTGCACCGCCCCAAATTTCCCCCATAGAGAGAGTCAATTTAAATCACCAACAAGTATTATATTTTTCACAGAAAGTAAAACTGAAACTTCAAGATTTTCCCAGAAGTTTTTGCGGTCCACACAGGGTCCATAGACATTGAGCATCGAAATATGTATTTTTCTTTCCAAACAAAAGCCTATCAAAAAGATTCCACCACACGTAAGAAAAGGAATCAAGTCAAAAAAAATTGGATCCCATGCAACCAACAAACCACCAGAAGCACCTACAGAGTTCATCGCACTGCAGAGCCAATTTGGTCTAAGATATTGAAAGAAAGAATGAGCCTTATCAGAATGAACCAAAGTCTTCTGAAAGAAAACAACATTAGGTCTAGTTTTTTCCAAAGCACAATGAACCGAGGAAAGTTTCAGGGAACCTCCTATACCCCTTAAATTTAGAGAGAGTAATAACATTATTTAGATCTTGTTAGGGCCTTCACTGCTCTAAGGGCCCCACCTTTAGTGGTCGATTGTGACACATCATTCTGAGAAGTCTATGCACTAGCTTTCTTCCAGGCACTTATGGTTTTGACCAGTGAGATTTCTATACCTAACCCCCTAGACCAAGAAAATTCTTTACCAGCCTCACCAATATTGGATCTCGAGCTACTAGACTCCTCTTTTCTGGCCACAGTATTAGTTACCGATTTCCCAAGAAAAACAGGTAGTTGAACAGTTGTATCATTTCCATGGATGAAAGGAACTAAGGAGTCAAGTACTGCAGATAAGGTTGACACCTCAAATTTCGGTTCTTGAAAGCCAGGTGGGGTCGAAGAAATCCCTGTCAGCAGTCGACTAAGCACGTGGCCATGATCCCTCCCCGAACACTTAGGGATCACGGCCACCCATAGGATGACTAACATCATCCGATACCTCTGAATCAACTACAGGTGGCGAACTAGAAAAAGCAGTAACATTCTTTAGCCAAACAAAAGAATTTAGAGATTCTCTTTCCCACACAGACAAAGATTGATAAACAAAAGGGAATTGAGCTTGAATCTTAGCAATAATCGAGGATGAGAGTTCCAGAGTACTTGGATCAATCCAGTCCCAGTTGAATTCTTCAAAGCCATAGAAACTCGTTTCCATAGAGGAAGTCGGGATGGCTTTAAATGAGGTCCGGTTCCTCCTGTGTATCTTTACCATCCCCAAAACCCTTACAGTCACGTCGAAGATGAGTGGTGCTCTTGCAAAAACTACATATAAATGAAATAACCAGATAATCTATGCTCTGAAGAATACTTCTACCTCTATAAAGCAGACTCTAAAAGAAATATTACCCTCTAGTGCAGAGAGTACAAAAACGAGACAGAGAAGTGTAATGAGCTATCCTTGCAAAGAGATCTAGCAAAGCCACACTACCTAAAGAAAGGGAAGTTTTGAAGGTAGCAAGTGTTCATATGGAAATTCTTTCTTCGAAAGTTGTGTTACATGGGTTAATGGGTAAGCTTCGTCTTGTGCATCTTTAACCAAAACTCTCAAATTATTTATTTGCATTCTTATCTCACTGAAAAATACCCACCTACTAGGAAGTAGCTTTTTATCATAACAGGAATGGTTAAGGACTTGCATTGTTCACTGAGTGAACCAGGTAATACTATATTGCATCTAGAAAGGATCACATTGATTTGACTCAATTGATATAGTTGAATAGAAATGCCTGGTCCGGGACARAATTAGTATTACAACCARAAGKGCTRAAAAWTTMTGCACATAAAGCTGASTCTACAAGAAGGATTACGCCCCRGTGTAGAGGGTAGAAAAAMAAGTCAAAAGAGTGTGATCATAATGCTCAATACACTCTCTCTMTATACATAGYCATAATARATATAAGTTAATAGAGTAWCCATCACACGTTTTGTGCCTTTTAAATTTTCCAAATATSAACTCCAATTAGTGGTCTTCACATTTYTGGTTGGTAACCATGTGTTTTCAATGGTGTAAGACAAATTATAGGGGCTCTATGAATTCATATAATCCATTCCTTAGAATTAGTCATTAGTCTCAATTCCAATGAGTTCAATCAAATTTTCTAATACTTAGCCACATAAAAATATTTTAAGCCATACAAAATACATTTTCACAAACAGTTCATTATGTACCTCTTCATATTCCCATCCAAAAAAGAGAAAATAACTTACTTGACTCGTCCTTGGATCTTCATACCCTGTTCCAATGCTACCAAGTTGCCGCATGATGGGAGATTACTGGCAAAGGTTTTTTAGTCTGGCATGATACCCACCAATTGCATTTGTTGAAAAAGCTTCAAAGCCTCTTTGCCTTGACCATTCTGTGCAAGCCCTGAAATCATTGCACTCCATGATATCATGTCTCGCTGACCTATTTCGTTAAAAACTTTTAGAGCTTCATCAAGCAACCCATTTTTTGCATATCATGTAATCATAGTATTCCATGACACACTGTCTTTCCCATGCATTTTGTCAAACAAAGCATGTGCCTTTTGTATGCACCCACATTTCACATACATGTCAAACAGGGAATTCAACACAACGACATCTGACTGGAATCCACTGCTAATTACTTTTTCATGGATTTCCATACCATAATCCAGAGCTTCCATATCAACACATCCGGGAAGAACACTAACAAACGTTTTTTCCTCAGGCTTCATCCCTGCCAATTGCATTTGTCCGAAAAGATCTAGGGCCTTCTCTCCATACCCATTTTGTGAAAATCCTGTAATCATTGCATTCGATGAGACCACATTTTTCTCAAGCATTTCCTTAAATAGTTTCATGGCCACATCAAGGAACACATTATGTGCATATCCTGCAATCAACGTTGTCCCGGAACCACATCCTGTTGAAGGATTTTTTCAAACAATTCACGCGCATTCTCTATGCTGCCACATTTTGCATACATGTCTATAAGGGCATTGGCAACAACCAAATCAGACTCAAACCCATATTTTATAATTTTCGTATGAATCTCCATGCCCTTCCATAGTGATGCCGAATTGGCACATGTTGGAAGAACAGTAGAAAATGTGAAGTGATTGGGTTGGAGGCCTGTTCTTGACATCCGATGAAAGAAATCCAATGCCTCCTCAGGAAGCCCATCCCTTGTGCAGGCAACAATCATGACTGTCCATGAGCACGCATTTCATTCAGGCATTTGGTCGAATACTTTGCGAGCATCCACCATAGTGCCACACTTGGCATACACATTGAGAAGTGTGTTGTGTAAAAGTGCATCTCCCGTAAATCCACTCTTCTTGATGTGGGCATGAATTACCTTACCCTCTGGTGGGGCATTTCTTTGAATACATCCCTGCAGAAGACAAACATACATAGAGAAGTCTAAACGTTTACCTGTGATACCCAAAACGCCTAACGCCTCGCTGAAGTGGATCTGTTTACAAAGTGTCGGGACATGGTCAAGAGATGTATTGTCAAGATTGATTTTCGGTTTAGGAGGACGTGTTTTGTCCATTTTACGTGGATGGCCAGGCATTGGCTTCTGCAACGATTCTATGATCATATTACTCTTATTCTTGTGATGGACATTGGCTTATGCAATAATTCTATGATCATCTTATTCTTATTCTTGTGATGGCTCAAACGTTGTAGCATTCCCTTTGTTGTGCATTGTGCAATTTTGTTTCAAAAGAGGGGGATATTCAAATTAAAGAGCGAGAGATTCAAATTGGTTTGCAACAACCAAGCATCCATTCCTTTTGAATTTATCGTCTCCATTCCTTTTGAATTTATCGTCTCTTATAGCTATGCCATACCAGAAATAACCAAATTGGTTATGGCCAAAAAAAAAAACCAACAAAAATATAATATAGGAATTATTTTACCACTCCATTAGGAAAAGTAGAACTTATGTCCAATATTTATGAAATTTAATGTTCACTCTTCATCCTTTAATTTACTTTCACATATCACATAAATTATAAATTAACAACGGTTAGATATAAAAATTCATAAATATAAAAAGGTTATTAAAGAGAGGAATTTATGATATCCAGAAAAAAACTTCAAAAAATGATTATATTATTAATAAATATAAATTCCATATATAATTTCATTTAGCCAAAATCATTTTATTAAATTGGATTTATGCTACATTATAAAAAATTGTAAAAATTGGTAAGTTGTAAAATTTTTGAATATATTTGGGTTACAGTTTTAAAGAATTTTACTTATGACAATAATTAAAAGAGATTTTGATTTTTTTAAATTGGTAAGTCATTTATAAGAAAATAAATTCATACAAAATTATTTGGAAATTGTTTTTCTTTTATTTTAAGTATGTAATTAAGAAACTATTTTTTTTGTAAATGACTTTTTGAGCATACCAATAGAACAATAAAATATACTCTCAAATTATATTTTACACTTTAGACACATAGTATTTTGTTTATATAGAGAGAGAATGTGGTATAGGGGATGTTAAGAAGGTAAGGGATTGTTTAACTTTCTTTAAAATTTTATTTATGTGTTAGAAAAACATAAATAAAACGGAAAGATCGCCATAGATTAAGAAAAAACTATGGTCCCTAACATCCCTCCCCACCTCTTAATTTTTTCCTACACTCATCCCTACTCCCTAACCACCTCATTCTATCATCTAAAGTTACCAAATTCTTATCCCCTTCCCCCTAGAAAACTTTGTTTTCTCTCTTCTTGTCCACTAGGATTTGCTTGCCGATTGCTAATCATGGAAGGAAATAAGAAGCCCTATAAAAAGGAGGTCATATCAACATTTATGAGCCCACTTTAGCACATGACAACATGTCTTCACCATTTCTCATGAGATCATTCAAGAGACAAATCATTTGTCACACACAGGGACAATCTTACTTCAAAATTTGTTTTTGAAATAAGGAGGATGAATTCGGAAAAAGTGAAAGAGGTTTTGTCAATAATAGACCAAGTAACAAAAACCTCCTTCAGTTTATACATAGGTGTTATGATTTGAGAGAAATTCCCAAAATACAGTTGCTATGGGAGAGTTGTTGCACTTTTGGAGTAGTCTTGGGAAAATGCATTGTTCTCTATCATGGAGTGTCCAAATGACTTGCTTGATGAATCAAATGATAACCAGATATCGACAACCTTCTAATGAGATATCAAGATCCTAATTTGGAGCACGAGAACCCCTCCAAAAGTCACTTGCAAGAGTACATTGTGCAATTTCCATGATCACGAGAGAATTTCCATGGGGATTATGTGAATAATGGTGAGAATGATCACAAGAGAATTTCCATGAAGTAGGAGAATGCATGAATGACTCACACTTATTGAAAATGTTTAATCTCCCTGCTGATGTAGGGATTTCTGCTGTTGGAAAGTAAGGGGAGTCCCCTGCTGCTCTTGGTGAAATCAAGTGTATTTGACAGGATGCATATAATGGTAGAATTGGGACTGATTTGATGTTGTTGGTGAGTTTAATGTAGTACGAGCCTCAAGTACAACCACTGTACGAGAAATTCCTCGGCTAACTGTACGAGCCTCAAGTACAACATTCTCTGCCATTGAGACCACAAACTTTATAATGACAATCATAAATGTATAAGTAGGTATAACTACAAAATTATTAAGTATATGATTAAAATACAGCCATATTACCATCATGTGCCAGCTCGGTCATAGCACCATCGTGCAACTGCATCTCCATGGAAAATTGGGACTGAATGGGATCAAAATTATCTTCTAGTTGCACACTGCTATCAACGCACTACTCTCCAATAGGACTAGTGCGTTCATTGACAATGCTACTCCCCTGATTAAAACAAAGTTGTAAATGTTAATAATATCCAACACGATTGTATTCTTTTAATAATAAAGGTTAATGTGGATTAAATTTTATTTACCTTATCCTGCAAAGTGGTTCTTGGTATTTTCCCCAAGCTTTTTCGGTGTTCGACTACCCCTTTATAGCCGTACTTGTAACCAAGCTTGAGGTCTTCCTCTATGGTTTCAGTACCAAAATCGTCACCCTGCATTGCATAAGAGTATGCATTTTTTATGTTATTCGTTGGAATTACCTAAAAGTTTTAAGGCGATACAAATAAGATATTTAGGTACTTATAATTCGTGACTACAACTTCAAGTAGCCGCCCTGACCTAGCTTGTGCTGGCCACATTTGGAAAGCCTTGCTTTTGTGGCCTTTGACATGTCAATCAACCTATCATAAAAATTTTAAAGTATGTTAATATATACCACAAGTTTATTTACATCTAAAAAAAATTGAAGGTATTCAATTAAAATTGTAATTTACCTTCTGGGACCAGAGGGTGTTTTTCCTTCATCTGTCAATTTCTTCTCTTTTGCATCCTTAATGAGGGCCTTCCACTCCCTCTCTGGAATCATCAGAGGACTCTCATACCTATCATTTTGTTTCAAGTGCCTCCTATATGTTTCTCGCGTATATTTTAAATATTGTCCAGTTGCGGCCATGGCCAAGGTCTTATTAAAAGTATCTACACCAAAAAGGTTTTATAGATAATCCATCAATTCTTTTTTGAGGTTGGAATTCTGGGAATTCCACCTCTCCCATATGGTGGGCCCAAAAATCAGTAAAGCCTTATTCTCCAAGGACCTGTAAAAATCATTGTTCCCTACACACAAAATGATTATATGATTATTAATTTAAAAATAATAATTTAGATGATTTATATTTGTCTATATAAAGAACATGAACAAAATAAATTTTTTAAAATTACCTGGGACTTTAACCTACTTTAATGGAAGTCCTTCCTCGTTGACCATAAAGGTTCCCTTAAGGGTCCCTGTGCTGGTCACAGATATTGCTTTAGGAAACGAAACCATATAGTTTTTCAAATCATCGCCCTCATCTCTGTCACCACCTCTAGAGCCTACCTGTGTGGTTGCTTCCTCGGTGGGTGTGTCGTGGCTCCCACCTAATGGTGTGGAAGGTGGAGATCTAAATAGCTGTGTCCTGGAAGCTATACGAGGGCATGTGTTGGGACCCTATGGCGTCTGTGTAGCGCCACTACTACCGATACCATGCATGTCGGTGTCAACAGGATCCAAAAATTTCTATATAAGAAAGAAAACATTTTTTCGTTTAGATAATGTAAAAGTTTAAAATCAAGCTTTCATAATTGATCTTATCACATAAAAATAAAACAACTTGAAATTATGGTTATTACCTTATATGTCTTAAGCCTGGTCATAACTTCATTGATCCTTTGTTCGACATCAGGAGTTTGATCTAGAATATTTAACAAGTGAGCCAGTTCATTGTTTCCTTTATTGATCATTTTCCTTATTAAAATCATAGGGTCAGGGGATTCATACAAATCCCTTTCAGCAAGCGAATCATCATCAACATCATGTCTCGCTAACTACATATTCGAAAAAATAAATGATAATTCATTTATGTAAACAAATAAAATAATTGATTGCCACATAAATGAAATGCACATTAAATGCAATTCAAAAATTATCGTTCATTTACCTGTTCTGAGGCCTCTATTGATTTACCACGATCATCCTGCCACATTACAGTAAAATTAGAACTGTGATCAATATCATGAGAAATAAATTCAAATTTATGAGAAATTCAATTGTTGATAACAAAAATAGAACATAATGAAAATTATAAAATATGAGTCATTGCTTACAGGTTCGGTAAATTAGTATACATACCGCCCCCATAATAGCAACATCTTTATCTATTCGATTCAAATTGTAATCAATCAATATCTCTTCCCCTGCAGCTATTGATTTTATTGTGCATACGAATACACGGCTTCCTTCACGCCCCTCAAATACGCAATTGGGTCGCTTATTTGTGGTCGCAGGTCGTGTACTGTTTATAAACCCTGCAATATTCCCCGTTGCTTTTGTCCTTCTGTCAATGTAGATAGTTGCTCCTTTATTTTGATCATTGTTTTTTAGCTGTATATAATTTGCAGCCAAGCCATATCTTCGCATACTTTTTGTATATTGGAATATTCGTATCCAATCTTTGTAGATATAACAGGGTCCGACGTACTCCATCAATTCAGTTAATCCGTCATAACAGACCTTTATGCCATCCATAGAAAATAGCCCCAAACCATGTGATGACGATGGAGCAATCTGGTATATCCTTTCGTTTACAAAAAAATCAGTGTTTATTTCAGGAAGATCCTTGGGTACCCATTGTTTCACTATATGTTTGTACCTCAAGGGCACCTCGATGTCATCTATGCTCTCATGATCATACGAACATGATCCCCCTTTCACAAGAAAAAAATCCATGTGTTTATGGAATTTTCTTCTGATCTTCTCACCTCTAGTTGATCTCTACCTATTAGATGTACTAGATGTCTCATTTTCCTCTATTCTACCTAAACTTCCCTCACTCAATGAAGATAGATATGACAAATACCTATTTGCATGTACGTCCTATAAAACCATTAATGACAGAAACAATCAGTCAATCAAGATGTAACACTAGTTCATTACATATAGTTCATAAGGAGAAGGTTAAGAAGTGGAGTCTAGATTTGACTTCAATAATAATCTTGTAGGTAAAAGTTATTCTACTGATACTGTAGATAATAGGATGAATCCCAAGGTTCTCTCTCATCAATACTCATTGGAAATATCTCACATGATGCCACCTTCTTCAACCATGATCTCAATCAATGTTTGGGTTCTATGAATAAATATTTGCAGGGAAACAACCCATAGAAGAAGCCTCATACTATTCAACCCCTTAGTGAATTCCCCCCCTCCATTCTATCTAAGTCAATGATTTCTACCAAGTTGTGGATATTTTGTGCTATAGTCGTGCACCCTCCCCTCAACAAGTTCATCCTCTAAGCAATTGAAGCAATTCAATCAAAATTGAGGGGAGACACAACACATGCAACAGCCAGGAGAGGTGGGTCAGAGTGTAGTGAGTGGGGATTAAGAGTGTTTTGGTGATGGAAAAAACCCTACCCATTGTTCCCCAAATTTTGATGACTTCTTGTTCGAGGGGGAGTAGGTAGAGGAGGACACAATAATGGTATATTT
>ML866682.1:9430-21460 GCA_009831015.1 Picea engelmannii
AAAAGTAAAAGGGGGAAATAAGGAGTCAAGTTGAATGGGTCAATGAGGGAAGGGTTATTGGAGGATTATAAAATGAGGGGTAGCACTCCACTTTCTTGATTATGTTTTGGATTGATCTTTTGTTTGGAGTGCTCTTGTGAGCCAAGGTTTTCGTTCGGTTTTGGCATAAACCCTTCCATTGTGGTTTGGTTTTGGTGGTGCAATCTCCACCCTAGCTAGACAAGGAGGAGGATCCATCCGGGATCTTCATTGGAGCTTCATTTTGTGGTTTGTGCTTAAGAGGCTCGTAGGGCTTTCTGGAGGTGGTCGTGGCATCTTCCAGGTTTTTGGTTTGAGCATTGTGTATTTAGTTGATGTATTGCAGCTGCCATAGCAGCCATTAGAACTTGTTATTGTTGTGTTCGGAGTTCCATTCATAATAAAAATACTCCATGTTGTCTCTTCTATTTCATGTGTACTTGGATTGCATGCAATATGTTTGACGAAAGGTTATTAGTAGTATGTATGCAAACTGTTTGTAGAAAGTTGTCAACCAAGTTTTTGGCATAAGAACATATGTAATGCAAAGTGTTTAACAAAAGCACACAACCATAAACAACACAATTACACAAAATATCATAATATCCTAACCTAGCTCATTTGGGGATATTAAATATAGTGTAGGCATTTGAATCCTTATAGTTGTGAACATGTTACAGTTGTACAAGGCTCATTTTCTTGTAAGCACTATAATGAAGGTGATCATCAAAGCAAATTAAACAGAAGTGGTCCGTATTTCAAAACTGGACTTGTATGGATCAGGATATACCTACAATTTAAATTGAAAAATTGATGATGCCCAAATGTTTATGATGTCAATTTTAACTCCTCCAGCCAGACCTGTTACAATTTCTTGGTTTATTGCATGGAGATCATTACTTGAGTACATTCTCACTCAATTCTTTGACACTCCCATCTTTCATTAGACAAACATATACAGTATGATACATCTAATAGGCATAGCTCCATTCAAAACACACGGCAAACACAAGAAAATGACACACTTGATAATAAAGATCTTACCCATTGTGGACTCTATTACCCCTCAGTTTCACAACGAGATGGCATTTTTTTTGCCAAACTGTCCCAGCATCTGAGTTGATTTTGTGCGTGATTTGAGATGATGACTGAGCCTTGACTTCCATGAATAGTTGTGCCTTCACGAGGATTGAATTATGTATCATGATTAGCGAAAAGTTGTGACCATATATCTTATATATTTTCACTAGATCATCCTTAGTCCCCATTTCAAAACTATCCTTGCCCTTATGGTTCGTTCTAACCATCTCTTAGAGGTCATTTATGGTTGAGGTGGGTATGCAAGGGTCTTGCAGTGGATCTATTAGGACACATGACTTAGAGTTCCCTAGGTTTTGTCCCTTTACCACTTTGTAAAAGTTGTGCTATTGTATTGTAAAGGTTGCCATACCTAGAAGCATAGTTCCCCTTTTAGCCTAAGCATGGATCTATGTACATATGTTACACTTTGGCCAAGGTGATTGTCTCCCTAGCACTTTTGGGTTATATGGCATGTATTAGGCACTTGAAATCATGTAAAACACTTCAATGAGGGGGCTCTACATATTTTTATGCACTTGGATCTTTGAGTACCCCTTTCTCCAATGCCTTGGACCCTTTGAGATGGGTTTTAACTTTTCATGCACAAGGACTTGTTATAGGTTTCCACATCACCCCTTATGGAGTCGATCCACCAAATGGCACATGTAACCATCTTTGAGGAGTCGTCCACCTTGTTGAGATCGTTGGAGCACCTCCTTGGATCGTGGGAGTTGTTTTGGACCTTCCTTGCCTTGAGGTAGCCATTAGCATGGATCAGGGAAGTGGTTATGCCTTGGAGGACTCACCCATGAGGCCATTAGAGAATTTAGGAGAGCCATCCATCTTTTTGAGCCCCCACGTGCCACACGTGTGACATAGAGGACCATATAAGCTAACCATTTTTCTCATTCGAGGGGTTGATCTTGCTTTGAGGAGTTTGTTGAGGTGGTTTCCTTGCTTGGAGGAGGAACATTGGAGCTTTTGATGTATTTTCTTCCCTTTTTGGAGGAGTTGTCCTCTCTCCTAGGAGATTTTGTATATATGGCATAACTACTCCATTTGTTTATGTATTGTTTGACCTTGTCCTCATCAGTTAGTTAAAGGATAAGAGATTTTTATGATCTCTTAGGCTAGATCTAGAGGTTTATCCCTAGAAAAATATTATTGTATTGAGAGGGTTGGTGAGCCTCAAATCTATATAAGAGGCTCCCCTCATAGCTATTTTTGTTGTTATTGGAATATTTGAGAAAACTATTGTTGAATATCAAGCATTGAGGCGATTTAGGTTTCTCGTTTAAGGTCTTCTCTCATGGCTACAATTTTGGTGCATCAAGTTGGATGTTGGTGTCAATTCTTCTACATAGGCAAGACAAGCATATTCAATCCATTGAAGTGTAAAGTCTACCACTTAGAAGGAGTTTAATGTGTGTGGTAATTCCTCCTCTTTTCTTCTTTGTTATTTTAGTTCTTGTTAATTGATAGCTTGTTTTATATATCCTCTAGGAATTATAGCAAGTCCATTGATTTCAATTGCTAGGGTATAGTTGGATTTGCTAGTTGAAAGTGGATCCTTTTGGACCTCTTCCTTGTAGGGTTTTGCATGAACTTTATCTAGATTAGAGTGGAGATTATTGAGTCTTTTATAGCCTTACTTCCAGTTTCTAATCCTTAAGAAAATAGGCCATCTAGAATAACTATTTCTTTGACCCCATTAGCCCTAGGATTTTAGCACTAGTTTTTCCCATCAACCACCAGATATCAGAGGATCCTAAGCTTGACAAACAAAGCATGCATTCGGAAGATTAAGGTACCAAAACTTCTATTGTCTAACTCCATCAATGATGCAAACAGAAAAAAGGGTGGAAGCTTCTGCTCCAAATCCAGCTCCACACAAACCTGAGGACTTGCCCAAAACGAATTCCAACAGCCGTCAAGAATAAGAACTTTGCCAACTGTATGAGAAAACAGGGTGCCAAAAGGGCACAAATCCATAAGCAGGGTTGGGAATTCCAACAAGAGAAGATAATGAGCATGTCCACGAAGATCTAGGTTGAAATCCATCCGCCAAGATTCAACATAAGCAAGACTACAAACAATATTCCAGATTCCAAACTGTAGCACATGGCAAGCTATGGCATCTTAGTTGAACAATAGGCAAACATACTTCGAACCCAATCCCCAGTAAAATTTCAAGGAGATCCCCTTAGCCTCCCTACATCCATATTTTTATACCTTCCATATGTACTCTGTAGCAAGTCCAGACCAAAATGAATATTTAAAAAGCATACCAAAACTATATCTCAAAGTAATATCTTTTTTTAAAAGAACTCTTAATAATCAGAAGGTGCTTTTACTTGAGTTTGTTGCAAACATTGAAGTAGAGTATGTTTTTCTCAAAATCCTTTGACAACCCCATCTCTTCATTCCATGCGAGAGCATCATATCCCCATTGTACATCCAGATTTAGTTAGCTCATAACTTTCTACCTTTAGTAGTTTGTAAAATTATGTTGGCTATTAGCAAGAGTAGTTAAAAATTATTAGCGACTACTGGATACATTTGCTGATAATCTGGATAAATGTGTTTTATTTTATGCTTGTGTGGAAAACAATTGAACACTTGTTATGCAAATGGAAATACATGTCTTCAATCTTCTCTGGATAACATGGAGAAAGTCATTGTGAAGGTATGGAAGCAGATCAAAGATAATATAAGGTCATAGATAAAGGAAGAAAGTCACCAAGACCAAGAAGAGGATGAAGAAAGGCAAGAAGATGTGTGAGGAGAAAAAACAGCTAACCAAAAGCATAAACAGCCTCAAGAAAAAACTACACAAACAGTTACTGGATACCAAGTATGCTTTTGGCTGAAGATTGAAATATCCTATGTTGAGAATTGCAGTAACCCCGGATATGTGAAAAACCATAGCATAGCTGAATAGGCTTCTTCTTGCTAGTACAAAACAATCTACAGCCCACAGGGTATGGCTAGAAATATCAGAATCCAAGTTACCCTTGTTTTTAGAATGGCTTCACATCTTTATGGAATCTTTAAAATGATGCTCCAAAACAGATTTCCTCTTCTCCCACGCATAGAATAAGAAATCATGTCTGAGCCTATGATACATACCTCACCCTTTTCGAGGTCAACAGTTATCATCATTCCAGGCCCAAGACGTCCTTTCATAATTACTTTGGATTCATCCATCGGTAGCACGCCCACCTGTTCAATAAAGAAATAAATGGCATCATAAGAAGAAAACTGGAAAATGACCATTTCGAACATTATGCCTCCATATTACTCAATACAGTTTCGGCAACTTTCATAAGAACTCTAGACAAGAATGAAAACAAATCAGTGTAACGAACTACAGTGAACTGGTATATTGCTTCCTGAAAAAACTGCTAGAATAGCATCCATTGTGTATGAAACCCAGCTGTTTGATGGGGGAGAAAACAAACTGGAGCTCAAGCTTGGGAGAAGAATCAAAACAGTTAATACAAAGAAATTTAATTGATTGGGGCATGCATGGAAATTTTGATCCAAGCAACACCTCCAGTAAAATCTAGATTTTTTACCAAACTAGTAAAAGTTTTTAAAAAACAGAGTTCAAAAGTCTCAAAAAACAAACTTACTTCAACCCTTCGTAAATATTACTCAGAAACAACAAACATATTTATCAATACATATTCTGTGGACTAACACCCATGCTACTTAAAATTATTAGTCCAACCAATGCAAATTCAATTGGTAGAGGTGAAATGCATATCACCCTCAGTGATATTTTGAAACACAGTGGAGATTAACTTGAAAACAAATCCCAGGGCCAACTTCTTTATTGAAAACTATTCAGAACACAGAATCAGATGGATAAAAAGTGCACCTCCGATGCCACATAAACAATATCATCTTGTGTTCGCCAATACCGTGCTGGACGAAGGCCATTGCGATCCAGACAAGCTCCAACAGTTTTTCCATCACTTCAAACATGCAAACACATTTGTAGGATAAACAATCGTGGACCATATTTCAAAAATAGCAACAAAAAATGGCTGGCACATAGCTTATTTTCCTTATTCCACTCTAAAAGAACCATACATATCATAAAGCTAATTCCATACTTTGATTTAATAGACCTGTACATAAAAATCATTGTTGCAGGAGTGAACGAGCCAATCAATGCAGAAAGCTTTGCATGTATATGTATGCATGGAAATTGATCATGAGATGATGTGTTCATTTGTTCATCTGGGATGATAAACATGGAGCCTCAAATTGCATCCTAATGCTGCAAAATCCATGTTTAACAAAGATAGATATATAAGATATGTTGCAAATCCTCTCACCAGTCATTAATAATCAAAGAGCAGCTTTATGCCTTAGATTGCAGCCTAGAGTTCCTTGAAAAGGATGGAAGGCATAAATTGAAATTCCAAATAGGAATTAAATTTAGACTTATAGCTGCTTGTAAAAGGTCGAAGTCATAGGTTTTTGGTTCCTACAGCTTGATAAATGGTAACAGAAAATACTTTGTTCGATACTCATTGGAGGGAAGAGCTTTGTAGGTAAGAGAGAAAATGACCCCGTCCTCACTTCATCCTCTCTCCATGGATGAGTCCTAGTTTATAACAAAATATCTAAGTAGCCAGGGTACATGCACCCTGCACCGAGTGCAAGCCTGGGTGCATCAGGCCCACACCCAAGTGGTATGACACCCCAACATATGGGGAGGGCATCTTGCATTCCCTGACAGAATTTAGAGTGCATCCCCTATGATAGGTTCATCCACAATTTGTTATGGAGGTGTTGACCCCATACACACAGAGACACCTGTAACTGTGTGGGACAACCCAGTCATAGGCATTACTGATTAGCGACCAATCACCGCTGATTTATCTCTTATGAGTAAATTCCATTGAGCATGTTATGTAGTGTAGTGTTCCTAAATGCCTCTCTTGGCCACCAGGGCATTAAAATCAAATTTTGTTCCTCATCATGTCGATGAATATAATGCCGAGGGTCCAGAGAGAAACTTATCAGCAACATTGGAGAACATATTGGAAAATATCGGCAAATTTTAAAAAATATAAAATAAATTAAAAAATCAATTTTTTAAACATCTAAAGCAACCCCCTCCATCTAGCCCTTTTATGGGCAAATGTAACAGTGAATAACCCTTTTGTTCTCAATCACTGCTTGCCCTCTTCAAAGTGGGCAAAAAAGTCCAAAAAATTGCTAACTTGGGCGATATTTTCCAATTTTTTGCAATATTTTGCCATTATATATCAATATTTTCAATATATTGCGATATATTCAAAATTATGAAAAAATTGCAATATTTTCTTGCAATAATACCGTCGAGCTAAGAGAATCGTGATACATTGCAATGTTGGCAATATATCACCGATATTTGCAACACTGATTTAAACTCTAGGATTCCGAATAACCCTTGGAACCCTAGGAAAAAAAATGACCCCAAAAAACCTAATTCATCAGTAGCAAAGAAGGCTTAAGTGATGCCACTAGCCAAAAATATTTAGATTAGATATCGAATTATGTGAGATTCACACCCGCTCTGATACCATGTTGAGATTCACAAGAGACAGAGCATCGAACAGAACCACCACAAACACTAATTCTGCAATAAAGAGAAAAACAAACCAGCACTAGAGCAGCGCAACACTTTAAGAGAAATCAGCCAAGAGGAGTGCAACCCTAGAGAGAGAAAGAACCCAAGAACAAGTGCACTAGAGAGAGAAACCTACACACAAGAGAGAACATAGAGCATTTATTTGAGATGAGAAATACAAATGAGAGTGGGTGTATAAATAACCCTAGGAAAAAAGATGACCCCAAAAAACCTAATTCATCAGTAGCAAAGAAGGCTTAAGTGATGCCACTAGCCAAAAATATTTAGATTAGATATCGAATTATGTGAGATTCACACCTGCTCTGATACCATGTTGAGGTTCACAAGAGACAGAGAGCATCGAACAGAACCAACACAAACACTAATTCTGCAATAAAGAGAAAAATAAACCAGCACTAGAGCAGCGCAACACTTTAGGAGAAATCAGCCAAGAGGAGTGCAACCCTAGAGAGAGAAAGAATCCAAGAACAAGTGCACTAGAGAGAGAGAAACCTACACACAAGAGAGAACATAGAGCATTTACTTGAGATGAGAAATACAAATGAGAGTGGGTGTATAAATAACCCTAGGAAAAAAGATGACCCCAAAAAACCTAATTCATTAGTAGCAAAGAAGGCTTAAGTGATACCACTAGCCAAAAATATTTAGATTAGATATCGAATTATGTGAGATTCACACCCACTCTGATACCATGTTGAGATTCACAAGAGACAGAGCATTGAACAGAACCAACACAAACACTAATTCTGCAATAAAGAGAAAAACAAACCAGCATTAGAGCAGTGCAACACTTTAAGAGAAATCAGCCAAGAGGAGTGCAACCTTAGAGAGAGAAAGAACCCAAGAACAAGTGCACTAGAGAGAGAGAAACCTACACACAAGAGAGAACGTAGAGCATTTACTTGAGATGAGAAATACAAATGAGAGTGGGTGTATAAATACCCAACTCAAAGATAATGCGCTTTCCAAAATGGAGGTTTTGGGGGCCTCATAAACTAAAAATACAAGGTCATCCTTAACCAATCCTACAAATATAACAATGATACAATATAAGGTTGGTCGTGGCCAAAAGTGAAGATTACACCCCTATTTTCAGCAGGCACAACATGTCAGAGCAGGATCTAGATATGTTTTTGCAGAAAATTTTCCTAGATACAAGGAATTAAGTATATCATCACCTACTATTTAGAGATAAATCAAGAGGTTTTTCAGTGCGCCTTACAGTAGGTACACAATGTTTGGGAGACTGTAATCAAGAATACAGAATACAATGAAGTTGATCAGTGATATAAACATGCCACCTAGGAAAGATCAACCTGTTCTTGAAAGAGAAAATTCAGCACATATACTTATATTGTCATAGCATAAGATAGATAATTGTTTTTCTCTTCTTTTACATGTTTCTCATGTAAAAAATTTGTACATGTTATGCCAACATGGTGCTGTGGATCAAAACAAGGAACAGTGAAGGAATATTTCAAATAGTTGTGGATGTTGAAACTACCTGAATAGGAGTAATGCAGGTCCATCCCAGGCCTCCATTTGTCCTTTATAGTATTCATAAAAATCGATCACCTATGAGACAAAGCAAAAGTTTACGATCATTCTTACCAATTAAACAAGTTTGTATGTTCGCACCAACTTAGATCTATAATGATTTTTATGGTTTTTCAAATAATATATGGCCCAATTTTCTTACAATAAAATAAAATTATGTCACTTGGAAAGAAGAAAATACAGCAATATAAATCCCATGGAGAATAATCCAAATACAGCAATCTATCTACAGCAAAAAGAAGTGTGGCAGTGGCAGTGGCACTTTAAATGTTAATAAACAACAAAGAATTTAAAACCCGAACAATTATTGACCTATTAGTAATCATAAAAGGGAATCCCATCAGTGGCTTATGATCAGCACCCACACCTTGCAGAAGCTTGCCAAAGGACTATAAAGATGATTCTTGCAACTAGCCATGCAAAAGTTTAAGATGATTCAATTTCTAAGCACATATTTTGATGCCAGATGGATTAATAACTACTTGCCTCTGGATATTTGATGGTCAAAGTTGGATGATTCTTGTATGCTTCTGGAACAAGAATCATAAGAGCCTCCTCTGGGCTACGACCACTCCTCATCAACAACTGTGTATACCAAAACGGAATAAAAATAAGGTGCCCACCCATTAAACATACAATCAATACGAGGATTTATGCACCCAACCATATGACAATATAGTATACAAGTACTGACCTACAAATACATGGAGTATTCTTACCTAGAAAGAAATAACAAAAAAACCTTAAACACAGAAGAAAGAGAACCAGTTTCACCTCAATGACTCAATTATGATTATTTTTCCCCAGATGATTCATGATAGTCAACAAAAAAATTGAGCCAAATACTAGAGCCTTCAATGAACAATAAGACTCCTGAACAAAAATTGATAAACTTGTTTACTGGAATCGTGGACAAGTACATACTTCTGCCACACTGTCAAGATTGGCTGAATCTGATGCCTTTGGATTACCATATGGACAGATTTCATTTTCACGCCCACGCCAAACAGGAGACTTAATTGAAGCTTCACGGGATCGCATCCAGTTCAAATTTCCCTGCACAAAACCATATTGATTTAAACAACTGAAAACCAAGCATGTAATCTTAAAGCAAATGGTGAAAGACCAACAGATTCATTAACATATTGACCAGAAACAATTGTGCTAATTATAGTACATAGTCCCTCCTATATATAAAAAACAAATTATGTTGGACAACAGAAAAGCCAACCTGTATAGTGTTGATCTCTCCATTATGACCAAGAAATCTCATGGGTTGTGCAAGAGGCCATCTAGGACTGGTATTTGTGCTGTATCGCCTATGATAGATAGCGAATGGTGAAATATATAACTCGTTTTGAAGATCTAGATAAAATTTCCCCAGAATTTCCGACCGAAGCATGCCTTTGTAAACTAAAGTTTGATTGGACAGAGAACAAAAGTAAAGCTCATTTCCCCATTTTTCTGACTCCGCTGCATTTTCAATTAACTTACGGGAAATATACAGTTCTCTTTCAATATCTGCAGTTGTGTTCTCTCTTGTTACTTTCACAAATACCTGCTCAATGTTGGGCAAGGTTTCTTTTGCATAGTAGCCTACCACTGAAGAATTGACAGGAACAGACCTCCATCCAAGTACTTCCAAACCCTCCTGTTGAAAAATATCATTTACAACTGCAAAAACAATAGCTTTTAACATGAAAATACAAAAATGTGATATAGGAAATTGGAATGTTTATAAAATTTCAAAAGACAGGATCCAAACATCCACAATTCTAATACTTAGCATTCAAGATGTTGAGTGATAACTGAAATCTTATCCTATGATGCAGATTAGCTTATGTGCTTGGCAGATGACTCCTCTAGATACAAGCTAAATTATGTGTGTAAAATAGTAAAACAAAGGACCAAGGCTCTTCAGATTTAAATAAATAAATTCCTTTCTTCCAAGCCCTTAACTATGTGCTTGGCTGATGGAGCCTCTAGATAGAAGCTAAATTATGTGTGTATGTGTGTAAAACAGTAAAACAAGGGGCCAAGGCCCTCCAGATTTAAATAAATACAATTCCTTTCTTCCAAATCCTATAACTAAACCTTTATAGCAGCAGCATAGCTATAATAGCTAGAATATACATATTTTATTTGGAAAACAAGAATCAAAAAGAAAGAGGCAACTTTCCATTACAAACTCACGTGCTTTGGCTGCCTGAATATCTTGTTCTTCTTTAGGAAGAAATACCATCCCCACTCCCGTATTGGCCTCATCCAATGATGGTAGTCCTTGCTTGTTAACCCATTCATTTAGTAGAGACCATGGAATCCGGGTCATAATCCCAGCACCATCCCCTGAATCATTGTCTGCACTACATCCTCCACGATGCTCCATGCAACTCAGCGCTGTGAGAGCATCCTGTATAATGCTATGAGATGGATTATTCCGTAGACTTGCAACAAATCCTACACCACAGGCACCTCTCTCAGCCAATATGTCTTCCAGGTTCACTCTCTGCAAAATCACCATTTTCAATTAGCCAACAAGGGCATGAAGTAAACTAAACTAGGGAATAACGTCTTGTGATAGTAAACATGAAAAAGAGCAACATATTTAAATATCATCAATCTAGGCTTGAATCAAATGTAAATATTTCATTCAAGTTTGAGAAGAATGATATTACTTGAAAGTTCATTAACAAAACCAATGGACCTGATGACCTGAAATACATAAGACGCAAGGAGAGAATGAAATGAAGTTTAACAATCGTTTACTCCAGTAGATTTGTAGGAATATATAAAAAAGCATCCAAGATAGAAAATTTTCACCAGTAATTTCCATATTTTACTCAAGTTGTTTGTAATTTGGCGCTCTTTGTCTTAGACAGTCATTTATGAGGTTAAAATTTAAATAGAAACAGATGCATCTTCTTCTGAATGATGTATGAAGAATATGGATAAAAGCCTCCATGATGTACAACTGAACTAAGATCACTAATGTTGTTTTCTTATAATAAATTTACAAAACGCAGGAATCATTAGTGCAATGTCAAAAGAGAACGTAAGCACAAAACTTAAAAGTAGAGGAATATTAAAAGATATTCTTCAAAATTTGCATTCAATACTGTATCAAGGCATTACACTTGAGCTCAAGAAATGAGCTAGAATGCTTTTACTAGTCAGCAAGGCCAACATGCTATCAGACCTATATATATAGTTGGAAGTGCTTGACAAAAATATTCCCTGAGGGGCTGCACCATGTAGACCAGACTTCTTTTAGCTTAAGTACAAGGTCTGATGGGTAAATATTCCACCAAAATTACCACGGACTTACACCCAGCCTCGCCCTTTTAAAATTCATGCCTTCTGGGGGATGCCGACAGAAGACCACAGCGAGAATGGAACGTCAGTGGATGACATAATGCTCCATCAACGTCACCAGTGAACCAAGGGTTTGTTGGCAAAAGTTTACAGAATTATTTGACAAGAAGAAAACAAAAATTTATACTATGTTGATGTTATTGAAGTAAGATGGGGTTAGTTGCAAGTCCCAGATGCATTTACTGGAATAGAAACACCTATCCAAGTAGAAATAGGTTCTGCCTGTAACAATGATACACAAATGGAGATGAAGCCCACTTCTGAGAGAAAGGGTCATTTACCTATCTAGACTTAAAAAAACCCAACAACAGTAGTTTAGTATTTGCACATGATGTCCATAAAAAACATTGAAA
>WSFP011432605.1:0-21460 GCA_009831015.1 Picea engelmannii
TGTTTGGGAGATTGACCAGATATTCAAACGATTGAAGGGAAAGATGAAGTATGTCATGAAAGATATGCAACATAGAAATCTATTTGTGAATTCACTACTACCACACCTGAAATACCCTTTGATACAATAGAAGTTTCAAACTTAGGTAGATACTCTGCACACAACCTTACAACTGGAAGAGAACCAATACCAGAAGATATATCCAACAATAGAGGAGATTAAGGAGGATTTGAATAATCTAACATTTCAATTAAACCATAACATGGGTAAGGACAAAAGATAAGTTATTTGGTGTACCACATGTAGGACAAAAGGACACCACAAGAATGAATGCCCAACTTTCGTGCAATACATGGAAACATGACTGAAAAACCCTTTTCCAACTAGAGGAATATGGTGTTAGATATGTAATACATAGGGGCATGATTCATATCATTGTCCAATATTGCAAAAATACTAGACAGATCCTAAGAGTTCATACTGCAACTTTTGAAAGTCTGTGGGCCATGGTGACAAAGGTTGCAGGACAATGATTTTGATGAGGGAAAGAACATCAGACACTTATAGGGTGCAGGTAGAAATGATGAAAGGGAAAGTTACACCACAGTTTAACCAAGTACCAACCCCATATAACACTTCGCAATAGTAGTATAGCACTGTACAACAACAATATAACACTGCCCAACCGCAATACAATACCATGCAACCACAGTATAATCCTACATAGTATAATCAGGTACCTTGATACAGTGCACCGTGAGGAGATTGAGTTGGATATAGAGGTGGAGGAGGAGGTAGAGGAGGATTTGGAAGAGGAAGATGACCGATGGTATGTCATAATTGTAAACAACCAGGACACTATGCATGAGAATGTCCACGTCCACCTACGACATGTATGTATTTTTGTGCATCATATCATGACACAGAAGATTGTCCAACATTGTTGGGGAAGATCCAGGAGAAGAGGAATCAAAACAATCAGAATGTACAATGGATATCTATAGAAGCTAGAGAGGATGAAAGAAATATCAACATAGTCATGTACGAAGGAGCTAAAACAAGACCTGACTCAGTAAGACAAGATCCAACACAACACCAATGGGTGAAAAAGAATGCCAAACCACATAACCCTTTTGATGCACAGAACGAAAAGGAGACATTCAAGCAAGCCAGACAAGAATTCTTGAAGCCATAGATTGCATCTACATCAACTGTGTAACATACTCAGGATGTACCGATGTACAAGATGCCTTCATCTTTGTATCACACTAATGAAGCACAACCTTTTGGACAAGTAAGTACCATAAAGGATTTTCCGCAATCCTATGTTAAACTACTAACCGATCCATCATTTGTTAAAGTATTAAAAAATATGTTAGAAAGATGCAACACAGAGGTAGAGGGGAAGCTAGAGCAGAAAACAATTAATCATTTTCATACGAGGAGGACGACAAACAGAGAATTTAGACTAAATGCCAACATTGGAGATTTCAACATGGGGGATATTATACATGATTTAGGCTCCAAAGTAAATGTGTTACCCAAGAAGACATGTAAATGTATGGGAGAGCCCACATTAGGATATTCACCTATTCAACAAAAGCTAGAAAACCAACACAGATTCATGCCAATTGGAAGGCTGAAATGAGTCACAATCGACTTGGATGGAGTGCGCGCTAAGGAAGACTTTAAATTCATAGAAATAGTATATGGTACAACACCTTATCCAACATTGCTTGGACTAGATTGTGCATTTGTTAACCAGGCCATAATCAATTTAAAGACAAGAAAGATGAAATTTGATTCAGGAGAATATAGAGTTGTTGCACCATTAGACCCTTCAGAAGGATAAAGGTTTTTAGAACCAACTTGTCTGGATTTAGAAGAGATAAAATAGTTGTACAGAACCACCGCACACGCAGACGATTATGTTAACCAAACTATAGATGGAGTACTCAGTTGGAGAAGCATCACATCATGTGCTTCAGACTCAGATACAGGCTTGGAGAATTGGCAGTAGAGATTACATGAAGTGTCCACAAGAAGGTGTGCAAGAATAGACCGCATAGTAAGATGGGTGGGTACAAAAATCAGAGAACCTCCCAGTTTCCATGGCATCAAAGATTTAGAATAATTCCTAACAAGATACGAAGATGAGGTGTTATAAAATTAGAGACTATTATCCCTGGACATAGCACTCAGGGAAACACTTTCAATACGGTGGGGTGCACACAAGGAAACAATCAAGGACTGGTATCAATGAAAATGACTACTACGCATCATATTCGGCACAGTGAAGAAGAGAAGAATGACGCATAGATATCATGGATAGGGGTCACTAATGGAACATTTGGAGAAGTGAAGAACTCTATGGATGATGACACCACCAGAAGAATGGCCTCATTACTTTATTCATACACTAGAAGGAATTCCAGACCAGGAACTGCAACATGAGAACCCCAACATGGATTTAGCACTCAAGCAGATAAGAAGGGTAATATTCATCCAGGAACCAGAGGTGGAACTCATAAAAAAATACCAACAACATAATAGACAAACATTGAAAGAACTACTGTCATTCTATCATGTGTAGGAAGAAGCACCAAATGAAGATGACTCGTGGAATATCCAAATTATAGAAATTGAAGGATAAAGAGAGGTGGAAGGCCCATCCCTAGAATCAAAAGTATTTATTGCGCCAGTCAAGGTGAATAAAGTCAACACGGGGACAACTGATAATCCAAAAATGGAAAACAGTGGAGATTACTGGGATGAACAAAAAATAGAAAGAATAACAGAGTTACTACGCGATTACAGTGACATGTTCTCAACAACCTTTACAAATATGAAATGCATAAAAAGCAAGCTAGGAGAGATGAATATACCTCTCAAACTTGAGGCTAGATATGTCAAACAATGACCTTATAGATTGAATCCAATATATAAGAAGAAAGTGAAAGCATAAATTGACAGAATGTTGGAAGCTGGTATCATAGAACTAGTAGAAGAATCAAAATGGATAAGCACTATGGTAGTGCAGGAAAAGAAACGAGGGATAAGGATTTGTGTGGATCTGAAGAAACTTAATGATTCTTTCCTACATGACCCTTTTCCCACCCCTTTCACAGATGAGGTATTAGAGAATGTGGGAGGTCGGGAAGAATACTCATTTATAGATGGATTCTCGGGTTACCATCACATCAAGATATCTCTAGAAGACAGGTACAGGACTACTTTGGGCACAAAATGGGGCTCCTACCAGTATGCAGTCATGCCTTCTAGGCTGAAGAATGCACCAACTATATTTTCAAGGGTAGTAATAGTTGCTTTCAAGGAGTTCATACATCAGTTTTTGGAAGTTTATCTGGATGATTGGACAGTCTACAATCTGTTGAAATATATTGTAGAGATGTTAAGGATGATGTTGGAAAGATGCAGGCAGTGTTAGATATCATTGAATATCAAGAAGTTCATTTTTGTGACGCCTTTTGGAATATTGTTGGGACATATAGTCTGTAAACAAGTTCTATTGGTGGATCCTACTAAGATTGCAGTCATTGTTAATTTAGCACCACCAAAATCAATGTGCCAGTTAAGAGTAATATTGGGACATACAGGATACTACAGAAAATTTATAAAAGGGTATGCGCAGATCACTACGCCAATGGAGAAACGGTTAAAGAAGGATACTAAATTCCAATGGAATGAGGATTGTCAACAAGGTTTAGACACCTTGAAAGAGAATATGGTACCAACACCTATTCTAGTATTCCCAGATTGGGAAAACACATTTCATGTGCATGTGGATGCATCAACCATAACACTTGGAACTATTTCAGCACAGCCAGGAGCAGGGGAATTGGACCATTCTATAGCATTTTCAAGCATAAAACTGTCAGAGTCAGAGAATAATTACAATACTACAGAAAGATAAGGCTTAGCAATGGTATATGCACTTCAGAAGTTTAGACACTATTTACTTGTAAAACACTTTAAAATGTTTATAGACCATTTATCCCTCAAATACCTAGTCAACAAGCCAGTGTTGGGGGGGAGGATCTGTAGATGGTTACTATTGTTTCAAGAATTTGAGTTTGAAGTGATAGTCAAACCAAGGAAGTTAAATGTAGGACCTAATCACCTTTCAAGAATCACCAATGGAGGGGAACCTACAAATTTAGAGGACAACTTCCCTTATGCGTAGTTATTTTCAGTCCAAGTAGCGATGAATATTTTTCTGACATCATTAAATACTTGAGTACAAGGACTGCGCCACAATATTTCAACATTTCACAGAAGAAAAATCTGGTAGTCATAGCTGCAGACTATCAATTTATTGCAGGATACTTATACAAGATGGGCACAGACAACATTCTAAGAAGATGTGTCCTAGAACATGAAAAACCTAGAATTTTGGAAGAGGCTAATGAGGGAATAGTTGGAGGAAATTATGTAGGAAAAGCTACCACGCAGAAGGTGTTGTGTGAAGGACTATGGTGGTCGACCATTCACAAAGATGCTAAGGATTATTTCCAGTGATGTGATATATGTCATAGGGTCAGTAAACCTAATAGAAGGGATGAGACTAACCAAAGGACACAAGTAACCATGCAAGTATTCAAAAAATGGGCAATAGACTTTGTGGGACCAATTAACCCACATTAAAAAAGGTTAGGAGCAAGGTATATCATTACTGCGACAAAATACTTAACAAGATGGGCAGAAGAAACACTAGTAAAATATTTCATCACCGAGACAACAACAAATTTCCTTTTTCAAAAAATTGTCACTAGATTTGGATGCCCAAGGATTTTGATGAGTAACCAAGGTACTCACTTTATCAACAATACTATCAAGGCTATCACTAAGGAGTTTGAAGTCTACCATCAGAAGAGTACACCATACCACCCTCAAGAAAATGGAACAATGGAAGCCTTTAATAAGATCCTAGAGAATGCCTTGACAAAGATCTGCAATGTTAATAGGGACGATTGGGACTTGAAGATACCAACAGTATTGTGGTCATACATGACTACATGCAAAAAATTGACGGGATAGACACCATTCAAGTTAGTGTAAGGAGAAGAAGCAATGGTGCCATTTGAATTCCTGGTACCTAGTATGCACATCGTAGCAATTTCCAACATGACATAATGAGGCGTATTAAAAGAAAGGATAAGTCAGCTGATGGATATGGAAGAAGATAATATTCTAGTAGGATTTCACTAAGAAGTACATAAAGTAAGAGATAAATCTTGGCATGATAGACATATCAAGAGGAAGAGCTTCAAGGAGGGAGACCTAGTCTTGGTATATGACAATAAATTTCTTCAGCATCCAGGGAAATTATGAATTCATTGGTTGGGACCATACGAAGTGAAGACTATCACATATGGGGGTTTTGTACCATTGAAAGATCTAGGAGGCACATAAATGAAAGGAATGATCAATGGGAGTCAACTGAAGATGTACAAGGACAATCGACCTCCTAGTACTTATAAAGTTATAGCGTAGTAAGAAAATATGTACATAGTGTATTATAGTATAAGTTAAGAGAGATAAAGTGAGAAAAATAAATAAAAAGGAGAAAAAGAAGAAAATCAAGAAAAAGTAAAAAGGGGATAAAACTACAAACAGATCGACATGCATTGAAGGTTTTGATAGAATAGAACTGGTAGAATAAACAGTGCACTGCAAGAGAACCGATGATTGAAAACACTGCACACAGGAGAGCAGTTAACAAATAGAAAGGCATAATGCACAAAAAACATAGAAAAAAGTGAAAACGTGACAATTGTTAGTGCAACACAGTTGTCACTTCCCTATCCCGCTACAAATTTGGAAAAAGGGGGGGGAAAAACTCAGTGTATTATTTTCTAAAGAGTAGAATGCAAGGCCGAGTGGCAGAGAAAAAGAGGGAAATTTTTTTATAGCATCTGGTGATTTAGAAGTCTGTAGTGCAGATTTCATCAACATGTCACCACCGAGAGTTGGAGCATTGAGCATAACTGGATGAAACACGTGGAGTAGTACTTAGGTTCCACAAACTGGAACGCATGAGATGAAAACAGTTGTGGATGTGGATGAAATCCACACACCAGAGTATGAGCCTACCACGATGCATGTAGAGGAGGAGAAACACCTCACACAAGAGGTCAAGCAACCGAAAGAGGACGCTGAAAGAACGAAATATGACGCGTTCAGGGGAAAAGGGTTGCAACAAGAAGAATAGGCCATGGGTTTGACTCAAAAGGGACTAGAACCAGAATAACATCAGAGAACTGGGTGCTAGGATATACCATCATTTGGGGTATCGTCCCCACAAGAGAAAAAGAAGGGGCGGGAAGAAAGCAGTGCATAGGACATACAACACACAGAGGCAAAACTAGCCATAGTAATGTGGAAAATCCCCAAAGGTGTGAAGGCTGATGAAAAAATGGTAGGAGGAGTCAATAGCCTCAAATACTCTGACCATGATGTGTCTGACGCAATAAAGTTCCTAGACTTGGCAGCACAGAGTTATCTAGAGAGCAAGGGAAAAGGCCCATCCTAAAGTTGTTGGAGCCTGCGTAGTGGATCCTATGGCTATACAATACATACATGATGAACTTATTGGATATACTGCACTTTGGGCGCGGTAAACACATCAACAGATGTGTAAAGAAGATGTTATCATGGGTGCACAAAGGAATCTTATGGATGGATAGTACAATGCCTATTAATGTTGATCTCATTGCAATAATAACAGGGCTACCCACAGATGGGGAGAAGAGAGAACAATACCTAGAGGATAAAACTAAGGCGAAATCCATTTCAAATGAAATCAAATATAAATATGGCATAGAGAGGGGTAACAGGGGAATCATGATCAGAGACATCAATGATCCTGTGACACAATTTGCAACACGATAGTTAGGTTGCAATTTAATGCGCAAGTGTGGGAAGGAGGAAGTACCCGCAGGAGTAGTAGTTGTTGCAAAACAGTGCATGAAGGGGAGCTTGATGAGTTGGGCCCCATATCTACTAAATTCATTTCTATAGGAATGAAAGGATGCACAAGACTGGGGCTCTGAGTTCCACTATTCATGGTTACTCATCCTCATTGCACTCATGGGATGGTAAGAACCCACATACATTTTGTTCCTGCCAAGGATAGGAAAATGTGGTGCAGCGTGCTACACATATCTTTGAAACACAACAAATCCCAAGAAGAAGAAACTTAATGATGACATATTCACACTATACCTAATGGAGATCTAGAACAGGTTAGTAAATACATGTAGGATTCCCACATAAACTATCCAGGAGTTTGCACAAATAGCAAACTTCCAGGCATTGTGCCATAGTATGTGGCTACAAGCAAAGAGGGATCCATCCAAGGAGTGGTTGCAGCTGAATTACTGCATGACAATGCATGACATCCAAATGGAGGTCTAGGAATGGCCTGAGGAGTGGAGAATGCCAACAATCCCAAAGACAGTGCTAGGAGGACAAACTAGGACATAGAACAAAATAGTTTCTATGTAGTAGATAGGCACAAACAATGCAAGAAAAAAGAAAAATACTGCACAAGGCCAAGAAGGGGGAAGCAGTCCCATATAGAAGAAAACCAGGACAAAGAAGAAATCACAGTGTGGTTCTACACAGGGACTACCACACATGGAGAAGACAACAAGAGGAGAGACATGTGGAAGAAATGAACACAAAGGCACAAGAAATGTGCATGGAAGAAGGAGGAGGGAAGGATACAAGCATGGATACACAGATGCCAAAATCATCTGATCCATTGAAGACCCAAACGAAGAGAACAAGGGAGCAAGAAAGTCACTCCAGAAAGAAGGCCAAGGCCCACAATAAACCAATGGAAACATCATTGGCAGTAGTTGATATGGATCTGATAACCATGATAGTGGAAGATCGACTATCATAGGTGTGGGAAAATGCCGAAAATCACAGAGCTTCAATTTTGGAGAAAATACAAGAAGTGAAAACTGCATTAGAGCAGTTAGAGATCAGGGAAGAACGTGGTGTAGGGGAGCATAAATTTTATCATCACTCCTCAGATTTTGTTTATGGATGAGGAGAAAACACAGAGGCCCCTGAAAGACATTGAGATGTTAGACTTGGCATTGCCCAATATTCCAACTAAAGCGTTGTATAAATTACAAGTGAGCGTCGTGCAGGAGATTCAGTCTAGAGCAAGGTTTGATGCGACGAACTTACAATCGGTGTAGGAAGACAAAACCTCACTGAAGGAGGCACTTATCCAAGAAGGGAAGGAGAAAAATATGGCATAGAAAAAGTTGGACGAGATGGAGAACCAAATTAGGGAATTAATTAAATCCATCTTAGACAGCGAAGAAGTACATGCAGCCTCATCGCAAGAGAAAATGAGAAAGATAAAGTAGACTCTACAACAATATAAAGAACATATCAAATAAGAGGAGGATCATGCAGTTCCCATGACTCCTCTAGAAGTCATATCACAAAGAGATCACGATGCGAAAACTTCTGTAGAGAACATCGCTCAGAACATACACAGAATGACAGAGCTACTGGAGAAGAGCGCCTAGCTATGGACACAACTTTTAGAGGATGGGAGCTTACATGAGTTGTAGGGGAAGGAGGAAAAAATACATGCAATAATGGCAGATGTCAAACAACAACATAGGATCATGTCACTACTAGAGAATATCAAGACGGTCGTGGAAATGAATAACTTACATGCCGAGGAGAAGGCAGTACAAGCGCAGAATATGGCGAGACAGGATCAGTTGGAGCCCCTACAAGAAAAGGAAAAGGAGTTGGTTGTCAATATCAACTTAGAAAAGTTGAACATATAGCAGATAGGCTTGGAAGGGGGAGAACTGCTACAAAACCCAGTTACCACGTAGCTAGTGGAAAACATGGCCAAAAGGAGTAGTTAGTCTCAGGTGCAGTGCCATAAAATCATTGGAATCTATGACACGCTAGTGAAACTAGTGATAGATTCTGGAGTAAGGAAGTGAATCAGGATGAGTCACAATGTTAGTTTTGGGGGCCTGTTAGGTGTAGGCCCATTTTGGGGAAAAGGCTAATTTTGGAGAATAAAATGAAAATAAGGAAAATACAACTTGCAGGAAAAGCAACACATGCAAAGTAAAGCACATGAAAAGGAGGAAAGCATGTGAGGCACACATGCAAGAAGACCGAACCATGCTAGGTTTACGGTTTTGGTAAGAGGATGTAATGGTTGATAAACCAAAAATACGTATAAAGAGGTACCTAATAGGTCTAGGTGGGGGCTCAAAGAGTTGGATAGGGTTCGACGTGATTGTAATTCTAGAATGTAAGAATGATTGTAAAATACGAGGTTGTTCTGTAAGTTGTCGAGCTGAAGAAAGAAAAGAAGGTAGATGTTGAGGG
This sequence comes from Picea engelmannii, assembly GCA_009831015.1. NCBI lineage: Eukaryota > Viridiplantae > Streptophyta > Pinopsida > Pinales > Pinaceae > Picea > Picea engelmannii. Next base: position 9,406 of record WSFP011432605.1, read on the forward strand.
TTATATCACATGTTGAGGAGCCTGGTGTGATCTAGTCCACCTCATTAAATATATTGATCCAATTGAGGGAGAATTGTAATGCGGGTAGTGCCATAGATGACAAAACAATAATAAAAGATCCCAAGTGAGAGATCTTTATGCACATATCCCAGGAGGGGGTGAACCATGGTAGCTTATGTGTTATGTGAATGATTCATTGTTATATCTTTGTTGTTAATGATTAGATCTTAGATGAATGTTTTATGAGGTAGCTAGATCTTATTGTTTACATGCATGAATAAGAATGACAGGGTACTTAGCATAGATGGATGTTATAATAGATAAATAAATATCACAAGGTTGAATTCCATATTCCCACTCATTCCTAGGCTGCAAGCACTTGAACGTTCCAGCCACCCATAGAACTATCTCGGGTGAGACTGCATAGTGCACCCCATGTACTGCGTTTACTTCTAGTTTTCCAGGGGGGGGAGATAGCTTTAGAGGGTTTTGTTGGAAACCATAGTAGATATGAACCTGGGTCATCCCAATATTGGTAGCAAGAGAGAAGTAACCAACACCTTCCAAGATTTCTGCAAGGAATCTCTACCTTTTCCTTGCTCATACAGGTACTTATCCTTCCTGGTGGTCTCCTTCAAAGTTCTAGACTCATCATACTAATCTTTTCTTTATATAATGATGGAAGTCCACTCAAAAACCTTTGTTTCTTCACCTTCTCATCCTTAATAAATCTTACATACTTCGGCAATCCTAAGAACTTCTTTTCATATTATACCATGGTCATGCTTCCCAATTTAAGTTCAAACAACTCTTTCATATTCTTTTCATATAAATTCTTTGAAATATACTCCTTCTGAAAATATAGCTTGAACTTCTTCCAAGTGATCCTACTCTCATTAATGTGTTCAACTTGCTTCAATTGATCCCACCACATAACATATTTCACATGAAAATGGTATGTGGCAACTATGGCTTATAGGTTAGATGAGTAGTTGTGCAACTGAAAATACTTCCTAATTCCAAGAAACCAAGATTATGCATCATCGTCCCTTTCTCTTTCACCATCAAAGGATGGCGTCTTAATCTTCCTCAGTTCTCCTTGCAAATTTTCCAAGTCATGTCTTCTTCTTTGGTGTCTCACATGTGACCCTTCCATACTACTTATGGAGTCTTCAGATGCATAGAATTTCCTTGATGAGTAAGGAGGTGAGTGATGTCTATGAGTTCCGCTAGCACTTCTTGAATGACTAGTTCTTCTGTAGTTATCTCTTCTTTCATGATGTCTTCCCTCTTCCTCTTGTCTTGAGTACGATCCATTCTTTGCTTACTTGTGCAACTGATTTAGGCTTTGCATCATTTGAGAATTTATATGATTTTGTTATATCATCATCCTTTCATTGTATTCTTTGTAAATATTCACCTCCATCTTCAAACTTCTCAGTCTCTGTTAATTTTTTTGGCTCTGCTCTACTCCTGTGTCTATTAGACTCTGTCTTTGCATTACCAACACTGATATTTTGATCTTTGGCTTATTTATCATGACTGAAGGCTCCCTCTCCTTCCTCCATTTCTTGAATATGAATTATTATCTTGAAATGATATGTCTATATCCCTTGATTCTGCAAAATCTGCAAGCAACCATTTGTTTTAGAATTATGCATAATATAAAAATCTATCAATTAATGCTACAGATCCTTCTTTTGTTCAAATCATGAGGAATTATATCATGATTCCCTAAATTATAATAATTCCATGTTATTATCCTAAGAATAATATTTCCATTGAATATACTCATGCCTCATTCTAATATCTGAGCTGAAAGTTATGGCTTCCTAAAAAATCCATTTTCACCCAATTTGTGCATTTTCTCCACTGGTGTAATTTTACTAAAAGGCCAACTTCTATCAACTGCAGAAGAAAATATGTCATGAATTAAATAAAAAAAATTATGAGACATAGATGATATTACTGACAAGGAATTCATAAAAACTTTCATATTTTTGATCCGATGCTCCAGTCAAAAACTACATCAATATGGAAATGACAACTTTGTCCTTTTTCACCCTTTTTTCCAGACTTGGAATTTTTACCGAAATTGGCTATCTCTCAATCTGTGCACTTCTGGAAACATTTAACTAAGACAAATTTGTTCATCCTGATGAGTGTATAAAATTTTGAGTAAAAACATTTCTCAGTTTTGTGATCTGGGGTCACTTTTCCTCCTCCGAAAAATCTCAAAAATCCCAAAAAAGTGGCTCGGAATAGTGGATTTTGGCCTATTTTAGCATCCCTATTCAAATCCCCTTAGAATTTATGAAATTCCTTTGTGGGTTATTTCCATGTCTTATTTATGTACTCTATAAAATAATTTCAACTTAATTTGGACCTCTCTCATTGATCTGGACCTAGATCTTTAAAAACCACTATTTTGTAATTTCTGGAAAATCCAAGTAGAATTGGACAATGGCTCTCTATGGAACATTTCAAGGATGAATATGGACCATTGATCCAATATCGAACATGATATCAACCATCGATTCTCCAAAATCTTCCCAACATTATAGTGGCCATTAAAACTCAATTTTTTCGACCTTCTAAGTCGAATTCGGCTCTGCAACTTTGTAGATCAAATCCATTAACTTCTTAGACAATCCTGGAGTACTTCAAACTCAGATCCATTCAATAATTTGGGGATTTCACTCAAATGTTTCCACATTTTTTTCGCCAAATTCACACACATATATAAAATCTGTGACAACGAATATTCCCGATTCACACTTGTTATGGCCCGTAACAATCTGATGTTTGAACCAGAAGCTTTAATACCAATTTGTAATGTATCCATCATCCCACAGGTTGGGCATGCCACACCAAGAATGCACTTCTTGTCCTATTTTGAATTTATGATAACAATTAATTAATAAAGAAGCATGAAATACATACATGCAATGATCAAGATTCATACTACAACATAAAAGACATGAACAATATACCATGCACAACATTAACTAGCAAGTATACATATTATAAGTACAAATCTTAGATATAATAATTTAATACACAACATAAAAAAATACACAAGAAAAATAAACCATAACAGAGAGGACTTATCTTTAATGAAAGACAACACCAAATGGCTGCAGACCAAGGATGTTCCACCCAACCATAGACATTGTTGTTCCAAGTCTCAACAATAGGTCACCCCTGAGATAGGGCTACAAATCCACAAGGATGGGTTCCAGGATGACACTCAACTTCCTAAACCAGACAACACTCAAGTTCTCACAAGTTTCTCAACACACACAAAAATCTAAAATACACTAGCTCCCTTCTCTCCATCCTGCACCACCCAAAGACAATGAACTCCCTTCACTACCATGCAGTCCCTCAGGTTGTCCACTTCTTTCCAGGGCACCAATGTATCTATTCAAGAATCTCCATAGTGGGACTCTCAAGATTCGTGGATGTGATCAAATTTTATCACATGCTAATGCATCTCCAACATACAGACACCAAATCATGGCTGAAGATACACCAGTATTTCCTACAGCCAACAAACAATGGCTCTCCTCAACTATTCACCCCCATGTTCGAACCAAGAACAAGAACGAGTGAGGAATAATGAATGAGTAGCCAAAAAATGAATGAACAAGTGAAGTAAAAAGAAGAATAAGAACCCCCAAACAACCCACAAGAGGTGTGTATATAATCTCATGAAATCAAGAACCACATGGATTCCCCCCCAAGAAGCTCATGTAACTTCTTTTCTTCATTAAAACCAAAATGGATAATAAAAAATATAATAAAAATACTCATCCCCTTTAGACCCCCTCTCTCATGGAATCATATCCCCCTATCTCTTGGCCTTGTCGGTCTTGCAGCCAACGATGTATTTTATTAATGTATATCAAAGTATTACATTTCCTAGGCACTCCGAACCATTAAACATACCAACTCACCAACCTAATATCATATGCACCAAAAACATTATTAATTGGGGACTCAAAACTATGGTATTACAAGTTTTTGCTAGTTTTCCAGTCCTATGTTAGAGTCTGAAGCACAATAACTAATACTTTTCCAATTGAGCATGCCATCTGCATTTGGGTTGATATAATCATATTCACATGCGGTAGTTATGTATAGTTGATTCATATATTATGTAATAATATTATCCATCGTAGGTTCCACATGCCTTCTTCCTTCTGAGGGATCCAATGATGCAATAACTATGTATTGTCCAGACTCAAATATCATCTTCCTTGTCTTTAAGTTGATAATAGCCTGGTTATCAAAAGCCCAATCTAGACCCTACAATGATGGATATGGAGAAGTATTGTCCACTATTTCAATGACCTCAAAATCATCCATGGTGCGCACACCATCTAGATCTACTGGAATCGCCTTCAACCTTCTTATCAACACCACTTTCTATTGATTTTCCAACTTCAGTTGAATAGGTGAATACCCCAGTTGTGGTTCTCCCATAACTTCCTTGGTTTTCTTTGGCAGAACATTGACTTCAGATCCTAAGTCTAGTATAATATGCCCCATATTGAAATCTCATATGTTGGCATTCAATCTGAATTCCTTCTTGGTTCTTCTCTTCTTACATAATTGATTTACTCTTTTTACCCCTTCTTCCCTAGGATTACAATTTTCTAATAAATTTTGTATCACTTGTAAGGAATTTTTATCACTCAGAAATTTGACACAAGCTCCCAAAAAGTTTCTTAAATTACTTACTTGTTCTGAAGACTACTATTGATTGGTCTAATCGAATGTTGAAGGCATGTCATAAACTCATATCTCATCTACTGGCTTCATTCCTGAAGTGGACATAATGTTTTCCTTCAATATCTCTTGTTTAGCTTCCTTGAATATATCTTTCTCTTTGCACGCATCAAACTTCTGTTTCAGCACTGTATTCTTTTTGACCCAATGGTACTGGTCCTGATCTTTCTTGGATGCATCTTCTCCTGTCTTAGCTCCACCTCTAGTCACTATGTTAATCTTCTTTCTGTCTTCTTCTCTGTTTTCCACCCCGATCCATTGTATTTTTTAATTAGTCTGCTTCCTCTTGTCTTGTATCTTTCTCAAAAGTGTAGGGCAATCCTTTGTTCCATGGTCTGTTGCACGACAATACATACATGTCGCAGGTGGCTATGGGAAGTCTCTTGCATAGTGTTCTATTTTCCTATAGTTATGACACACTACTGGTCGTCGACCTCCTCCAAATCCTCTTCCTCCATGAACTCCTCCTCTGAAGCCTCCTATGTTGCATTGATTATCTCTGTGCGATGTGTTATACTGAGGTCCTTGATTATAATGTGGTTGTGGTTTATTGTATTGTTGTGGTTTTGCACACTGTTGTGCAAGATTATATTGTTGTTTCCCTTGAAATTGTTGCGCATTATGCTTTCGTTGTGTTGAAAACTATTGCATGGGGTTGTATTGTGGATGTTGTGCAGTGTTATACTCCAGCTATTGCGCAATTTGTCCTGTTACATGTTCATATTGTACTCTAGATGCATGTACAATCCTTTCTTTCATCATCTCCAAGGTTCTATAGTCCTTGTATTTGTGTCCTATTGAATTACAATAGTTACAAAATGTTCTCTTCGGTATTGTCTGGTACTTCTGCATTAGGGGGAAATGATAGGGATCATGCCCATGTATTTTGAAAATCTCGCACCATGGTCCTCTTGAAGGTAAAGGATTTGGAATACCCACTCAAATATACTGCGAAAATAATATACACTCATTCTTGTGATGACCTTCTGTCCTACACATTGTACAACAAACATCTTCTCTTTTCTCCTTTCCTTTGTTCTGATTCAACTAGAATGTTAATTTCTTCATATCTTGCTTCATCTCTTCAACAACTAGATCTATATGCTTGTACTAGTTTTCCTCTAGCTGTAAGGTTGCCTGTAAGGCCTCACCCTGACTTTGGAATTTCTTCTTTCTCAAAGGATACTTAAAGTTTCGCAACAAAGAATTAAAAAACAAATTTCTATGTTGTGTATATATAATAGTGTACTTTAACTTACCTTTTAACCTTGTGAACTTCTGGCCCACTACCCAGACTCATTCTCCTAGTTTCTACTTGATCTCTATCATTTCATTCATAAACTAGAGTTTTGAGCTAGGTTTCTGAAATTAATTTATTAATTGCCTCTTCACATCTACTACAGTTGTATGTGTTCCAGTTGGGTTATGGTATATTCTAATGTGTGGTCTCTAAAATTTATTTCCAACTGTGAAACATTTGTGTTCTCATGTGTAATATGCTTTGATTCCCATTTCTTCTCACATATTAACAAATGTTTCTTTGGATCATCTGACCTGTCCCCTCGGAACTCTAGTAACCTAATAGTTGGATCTTGTCTTTCCATTGTGAAATTTGTTGAACTACCACCTCTATGTGGTGTAGATACTTGACTTCTACTTGTTTAACTTGCACTTCTACTACCAGACCGACGTCCTGAAAAAATTCGTCTACCACTAATCACTTTTTGGTTAACTACTTTTTCTTCTTTAGTTGTGTTAGTCGCACATGGGGTTGTGGCTTCCATGCTAATTTAGATATGGAATGGAGAGATTTCTTTTTCATCAGACCCATGACCTCTAGTTTTCCTCTCATATGTGGCATACAATATATCCACAATATGCCCCATGGTGTGAAGATCCTCTACCTCTTCCTCATCATTGTCTAATCCCTCTCGCTCAACTACAACCCTCTTCTTACTATTCATCTTATATTGGTAGGGTTGTCCACTGCGTGTCACACCTACACTCATGATTTCCCTGGTTTGTTCATCATCCATCATGATAGGGTCCATTTCCTCCTTATTCTGGCTACTCTCCAAATCTTCTCCATGTCTCACATCTTCCTTAGTGCTTCCCTAAAATCCCTAATGCAAGCAGAGTGATCTAGCTGTCTGATTCCATAGTCATCACACCTTTATCATGTAATAAGATCTTGATCGATGTGTAAAGAGACCTGATGTTCCTCCCTCTGGGTCCCTTCAAGAAATCCTACTGTGCAAAAGTATATGACTTCATTTTATCTACTACAAACTCAATGATAAACCCTGCAGTAATGTCGTCTAACCAAAAATCCACTGCGTGCATAAATTTTTTATTAACCCTTTCCAAACGCGCGATATTTTTAGTAGTCCACATTATTGTTCTAATATGATTAGTCATATGGGTATATTTAAACCTTAATATCCACTCTTGTAATAACTCTAGAAATAAACAAAAATATGCTTCATGTAAATCAGTAAACACATACCTCTGTAGGTACTGACACGGTGTATACCTGGAACCCTTATTATCTTTCTGCGCAAAATCCAACTTCTTTCTGTCCAACCATCTTTCAATCTCTTGCTTCATAGGATTCCATGGACTGAAAATCCCTTTCTACCACTTCATCTTCTTCACCAAACCCCTTCCTATCTCTCCTTCTGATTTCTAGCCATCAACAAAACCATTTGTTGGACAAATGGGCTGACCTGGGTTCTACCTTAGTTCTCCAACAAAACCCTTATCACCATCGACCCTTCTGGTAAACTAGAAGGCTACACTGTGCAAAGAGTGCACAATGAAATCTCACCCAAGATGGTTTATGGTTGACTGCAGGATGCAGGTGATCCAGGTGGATATCGGTGGCCACCCACCTTTTCCAACTAGCTCAAAACAATTTTCTGGCAATTTTGGTAATTTACTATTTTTAACAGTTTTTAAACTTCCAGGGCCATTTTGAGGCCTAAATGAAGGTTTTTTTGGATTGATATTCTCAGTTATAGACAAAGTCTCTAATTTGTCCTTCTAAATGAATCTTGTCGATGATACCTTTCCAACGAGCTATTGTGCACCCCAAATGAAGATCGCATGCCAAAGTTATGCCCCCAGGAAGTTGATACACCAAACTACCCAAAACGGGGTCCACAAAATTGTTGGCTTTTCATCTTCCAGGGTTAGGGTTTTGGATTTTCCTTATGATAAAAATTCCTTTGGAGCCTCATTGTAAAATCATCTTCTTGCAAATGAGAGTAGCCATCACATCTCTTCTCAGAGATAAGCTACCACCATTCTAGCGAGTCTTTCACTCTGTATTTTTACAGTCTTTGTACATTTTCGCTCATTAATATAAAATTTTGTATTATTGTATATCTATTTTTATGGTTTCATCTCTGATACATTTATGTTGTATTATTATATATCCAAGATATCTCTGTACATTTCCTTATTATATCTTTTATCTCATTTCGTGTTGAAAATAATTTGGATCAACAGGTGTCTGCAGTCATGGAAGGGATTGGGGTTGTTCTTCTTACTCTTATTTCCACTTAACCATGCATTCTTTTACAATATTCATTAGGTCCATTCATTCATTCATTGATTTAGTCATAGGATTCATTTTTCATATCTATTCTAGTGCGCATTGTAAGTAAAACCATTCATTTATCTATCTAACCATTCAATCATAACTGTAGAAATAGTAAAACATTCATACATATTGCAACGCAGAGTTTTACTATGGTTCACCCCCCCTAAGGATACATCCACAAAGATATTATTTTATTTCTTCTTCATCATCAAAATGTGTTGTGCGCATTACATCATAATATGCTAGAGAGTAGTGAGGCAGACCATAATTGCACCAAGCTCCACATATTTTGATCTATCCCTCAGTTACATCAACTCCATCCGAGCTCCACAAATCTCACCAAAACACAAACTCAAAACTCAACAAGGAATATTAAATATACTAAATATATGACAATGCTCTCACTCCATATCTAGATACCTCAACATGCTCTCCATATCTTCTATTTATACTACAAAATTGGGTTAAAAACCCTTCAATTACATTCCAAAATCCTAACCCTAACATGGCTAAGTTTGTCCACGTCTACACTGGATTTTTGCAAATCCTGGCTCGCGTACTTCTTTTTCTCAAAATATGGCACACTCTCCTTCTTGGTCCAATCTACCTCATTTGTTGCGTTGTTCTCGAGCATTATTCTCTGTCCAAAAATTTTCCAATAGTGAAAAAAATACCTTCATGCTCCTTAAATCCCTTCCCCACATCATATATTTGTGGGAGAGTTACTATGAGAAACATGTCGAAGATGATTCCACAATATTTGGGCCAAGACCCACTTGGGTGGCTTTTATTGATTCCATTGAGGAGAAATACTACCTTGTTGGAAACTATTATGACTAGTACATGAGATGGACAAATCTATGTCAGGAGAGATACCAAATGGTATCAGAGTACACCAAGATCTTCCAAACCCTGGACACAAAGTTGGGTATTAAATACTTCGAGTGAAACCTAGTCCTGAAGTATCACGGTGGACTACATAAGTACATCCAAAAATATATGGAGTTCCTCAACATATCCTCACTAGGAGCCACCTATCGATATGCTATCAATATTGAGAAGATGTTCAAGAAAAATAATAAGTGGTATTTTAGTTCTACAAACCCATCGTAGCATAATCACGGTAAAGGTGGCCCTAACTTCTAGAGAAAATGACTGAGCAAGGATGGCCAACCCCAGGAAAATAAGTCCAAGCCACAAACAAAGAAGGGTAATGGGAATTCGAATAAGGACACTGGAAAGTGGTGCGAGTTCCACAATATCCCTTGGCACAACACTGATGAATGTCTCTCCAAATAATAATTTTTAGCTGAGATGAAATCCTTAGAGTCAGATGTTGACTTTGAATCTGATTTAAAATCGAATAAGAGAAAATGGATCATCGATGTAGAACCTAGTGTACTCACCATTGCTACCAAAAAATTCTAGCTAGAGGAACCAAAGGATCCTAAATAAGGGGATCACCTCTTACACTCATAGATGTGGGTGAAGGGGACCCCCCTCCATTTCATTGTTGAAGGTAATATCCAAAAGAACCTAATATCAACAAAGATCATAAAGAAGTTGAAACTAACAACAATGCCACATCCTCAACCATACATTATTAGTTGGCTCAACCAAGGATGAGACATCTGCATTAGACAATAATGCCACCTACACTATGACATCAAACTCTTCAAAGATGAGGTATTGTGTGATGTTTCCCCCCATGAAGTTTTTGATGTTCTTTTAGGACAACCATATATGTGGAAATGTCATGTTGTTTATGAATCTAGGCCATGTAGTGTCATTATTACTTTGGGAGGTCAACTCTAAAGGGTACCGGAGGTAGTCCCAACTACCATGACCTATTTGATCTCTGTGAATATGTGAAAGAAGGTGGTCTCTTAGATCAGGATATTTGTCCTCTTTATGGCCCGATATGAAGGTGAACGAAATTTCACTACAACCACCAAAACATTTTCACAAGGTCTTTCTACATAGTAGAAACAGGTGGACAAGATCGTAGAAGAATACAAATACATTTTTGCCTCGCCTACTGGAGTGTCTTTACACTGTCAGGAAAAACACTCAATTTATTTGACACCTAGTTCTCCTTTTCTTAAAAACTCTGTATACAGTCGTTCTGTTATGGAGAATGAAGAAATCAAATGCTATATCCAAGATCTAATTCTGAAGGCCCACATCACACCAAGATCCTCACCTTATAGGATCCCAATTGTTTTGGTATAGAAGAAGGATGGGACATGGGAATTTTGTATTTATTACAAATCCCTAAACAAGTTCATTGTCAAGAACAGATACCCAATCCCCTAGATCAATGATCTTCTTGATCAACTCAAGGGTGACAATTTTTTTAGTAATATTGATCTAAATTCAAACTACCAATAGGTGTCAATTGAGAAAATGGATGTATGGAAGACAACCTTCAAGTCTAAAGAAGGTCTCTTAGAGTGTTTTTTCATTCCTTTCGGCTTGACTAATACCTAGATGACATTCATGCAGATGATGGGTGATATATTGTGGCCATTAAAAAACTCCTTTGTGGTCGTATATCCGGATGACATCCTCATCTTTAGAAAAAACTGGGATGAACATTTGAAGAACATTCAATAGGTCATGGGCACCCTATAACAACACAATTTATATGCCAATTCATAGAATTGTTCCTTCATAATGTAGGGGATCAAATATTTGGGATACATTGTGGATTAGCAAGGTGTGCATGTGGATCCAACTAAAATCCAATTCATCTGTGATTGGTCACACGCGAAGACATTGATCGAGATCTGGCACTTCTTGGGTCTAGCCAAATTATACTATAGGTTTGTTTTTGGGTTCTCTCATATCTCTTGGGCCCTAAGACAGGTGGCCAAGGGTGGAGTGAAGGCCAATTTTGTTAATTGGGTGGCATCACAACATAAATCATTCGAGGATTTGAAATTATTCCTCTACTCGGCATTAGTTCTTATTATTCTAGAAATGAAACAACCATTTTATATTGAGACAAATGCTTTAGATTATGTTATCATTGCAGTCCTCACTCAACATGGGCAACCGATGGACTATCATAGTGAAACACTATATGATGTTGTTTGGAGATACCCCACCTATGACAAAGAGATGTACTACATTGTGCAGGCATATTGACAATGGAAGCATTACATTATGGGGAAGGAAATGATCATCCACACTGATCAAAAGCCTCTGCAATTCTTAAGGAAATTTCATGAATGACCTCCATCAGAGGTGGTCCATGTACCTGCAACAATTCCACTTGAACATTAATTACAATAAGGGTAGAAAAAAAAATGTCGTAGAATGCCTCAGGCGAACCTTGGTTTTGGCACTAACCACAATTCTTAACTCTTGTGGGAATGATACCTTTAGGTGGCCACAATTATACCATAGTGATTATGGATTTTCCACTACCTATTAGACATTGAGAACCGAAAAACTAGTTCTAGTCTTTCATCTCCAAGATGGACTGTTATGCCATCTGATCAATCTTTTTGTTTCTGTTATCCATATTTTTGGTTATCGAGATGATGACATGATGATGGAAGATCTAACTCTTCATTTATATCATTTTCATGTAAAAAGTTACACTTGTCAGCTTCTCAAAATCACACTTTTGAAAATAGTACGCAGGCTGCA
>ML866683.1:8351-19543 GCA_009831015.1 Picea engelmannii
AGGGCCCACTTCTCAAACTGGGTGGGTAAACCCACCTTTATTATATTTCTGGGTCTCTTTAATATCCACGGGGGCCGACTTCTTATTCCGCCTATTACAATTGTCTTTTGACCAATCTGCAAAAGGGGATTTGGTCCTATTACAATAACCTACATGATCAATCCACAATGGGGATTGATCCTATGAATAATATATCAATAATAATAAGAATACTCTTTGCAGTTACATTATTTCAACAGTACTCAATCAATAATAGTATCCAATGATGGCCATCATCAGATCTTCATCATAAGCTATATTCAATATCTTAATCTTCATGGGCTCGCCGCTCTCGCTGTGTAATGCGTCCCTTCCCTGAGCTTTGATTGAGACTCAATCAATAATAGTATCCAATGATTCCCATCATCAGATCTTCATCATAACCTATATTCCATTTCTTAATCTTCATGGGATTGTTGTTCCTACTGTGCAATGCGTCCCTTCCCCGAGCTCCGAGCTCTTTCAAGAGAATAAATAGGGCTAAGAATATTACAGGCAAAAATGAGGGGGAGGTTTTCCATGCATGAGATGTTGGGATTACATAGGTCGATAGGCCATTGTCAATAATTTGATTTTCAAAACATATGCTTTTCATACAACCCACCTTTCATGCTCAACAACCCAATTATTCCATTCTATTTCACCTCGAGATGGTGGTAGGTGGATTTTGGAATGGTTCATGCGTGGTGGAATCCATGCTCGGTGCCATTAATGGTCATTTCCACTTTAATGGAATCCATGCTGAGTGCCATTAATGATGGGTGCCATTATGGTCATTTCCCAATCCCCACTTTGTTTCATTGTGATTTGTGCATTAGGTTAGCCTTGGGTGGACAGGGTGATTCATTTTGTGTTTACATTTAATTGTAAATTTAATTGGGAGTTGAATTTTCTGTCTATTAGAAACAACTTGAGATTCATGTTTTTGTTGCAAGAAAGATATTTCTGGTGAAGAGTTAATTTCTCATCAAAACTTCATTATTGAAGGGTACAATTTTAAACGTAAAATTCTTTGACCGGTAGTATAGACACCCAAAACATAAAAAAAAATTGTTTGACGGGTAAAGAGAGATCCAAATTCCAACCTTGGCATCGAGCAACATTGAAGTTAGTTTTCACAAACTCTCTATCACTTGCTGGGACAGGATGTTGGGATTTAATTGCAACATTGAATTTCAATGGTCAAAGTTGAGGCGTGATCTATAAGTTGTCGCGGGGAACCAGTTCTGAGGGACGATATTCCTAGCAGACAATGTGGTGATGCATAGATAGAATGGTGCCTTCATTGGCCTACCTAACAGACACCAGTTCGCGCCCCATGAATGCTCCATCGCCATCCACTTTTCTATTCGAGCATATCTAACCCTTAATTTTCTCTCTTGCATCTATGTTCCTTGCAGGAAATAATTATTACAGGTAATAGGATGGGTGGTTGGAATAGGGGATGGGGTTGGACAGTGCATGATTTATTTCTGCTATCCATTCTTTCATCTCTATGGTTTTCTTACGGTTTTTGGGATAATTTTTCTCTTAGGTTTTCTGGGTTRTTTCTAGTTTTGGACTGTTTCTAGTTCTGGGTTAGTTCTGTTAGTTTAAATTACATGAAAAATGAATAATGCACCTCAGTTCCATTCCAATTTGCAGGTCCATGGTCATTCTAAACCCTTTTTTTTTTATATATTTTAAAAGAAAATTGTAAAAGAAAAGAAGAATTATCTCTTCACAGAAATAAACTTTTGGGTTTTTAATTCCCACCTAAAAAACCAAACTTAATATCTGTTTGTTTTATGGAAGAATTATGTTAATTCAAGTTAAGCATGTATAAACCCCAATTCATCTTCACTTTATTTTTTTAATTTTCGTAGAACATCTTCCCAATTTTGGAAGAAGCTGTATGTCTTAACTGCAACTTGCAATCTGAAGCTGTATGTTTTAACTGCAGCTTGCACAACTTGCAATTTGATTTATATAATAGTACTATGTTTTCTCCCTTTATGTTTTTACGGTGTTATATTTCAATGAAACAACTCACACATGCAAGTTTAGGGAAAAAACCTACTAAATAACTCACTAAGAAAAATAGCCCATAAGTAAGCAATAATATTATTCATCCTATGATGACCCAAATATATATGCCATAAACACTTCACCATGCTGCAATATAACCTTATCTACCCAGATAAGCTTACATATGCCTTAATCCTAAAATGTCTAAGGAATGATTACCTAACCAAAATATTACCTTGTCTCCCAAACAAGCTAACATATACCTTAATTATAAGTTGATTAAACCAAAATAAATAAATAACCTTGAAGCCAATGCAAGAGTTATCGTCTATGATCCCTGATGCATGTATTTCAAAGTTTTTCCATGTAAACTTCTTCTTTATTTCTAATGGAAAAATTATATACCTAAATTATAAGATAATTAAACCAAAATAAATAAATAACCTTGAAGCCAATGCAAGAGTTATCGTCTATGATCCATGATGCATGTATCTCAAAGTTTTTCCATTGAAGCTACTTCTCTATTTCTAATGTAAAAATAAGAATACTCAATTGAAAGTTTTTCCATGGAAGCTACTTCTCTATTTTTAATGGAAGAATCAAAATACTTAATTTACATGGATATTGTGAGAGCTATTTTGTCTTTTTGGAGGCACTAAATAACACGATGACCATTTTAATTTTTATTAATATGAAACAAAACTTGATGATCAAGGAAGGGAAGGATAAGCAATGAAGAGAAGGAACTATATACTATAGGGGGGCTTCCAGAAGAAATAGAGGAATGATTGAACACAAGATGTTTGAAATAATATTGGCATGAAATTCATTGGAAAGCTTGATATTTGCAAATTTAATAGGCCCTGAAAATGTTGTTATGATGTTAAGGTTGCACTTATCAATTCAATATTAAGAAAACATGTTGGAGGTGTAAGATTCATTACAGATACCATGGATAAAGTTTGGGGGTGATAATTCTATAGCATGGCATGCATTTCCTAGGATTTCTCGACTGTTAAATACTTGTTGTGCACCTTTGACACCAATATTAAGAAAAAATGTTGGAGGTGTAGGTTCATTACAAGCACCATGGCTAAATTTTGGGGGTGATACTTCTAGATCAGGGCATGTATTTCCTAGGATTGCTTGATTGTTAAATATTTATTGCACACCTTTGACACTGTATAAATACTTGTTGCACACCTTTGACAGTGCATGGCCCTTAGGGTCCTAGTTTTTGAACATCACTCTGATACCAAATGTAGCACCCATCCACGGGATGCTAGGAAATTTTAGTCACTCATTAAATACACACCCAATAAGAACTTTGTTTTAACATAATTTCATTGATTTTCATTTCCACAACTCTTTTACATTTGTTCAATGATAAATATAAATAACATGATAAATTAAGTAAGATCTTAACTTTAAGATTTAAACCTTTAAACAAAAGTATAACAAAATATCATGGAAAAATACCTCCTCCTTGGTTGGTTGAAGCTCATCAGTTGTAGTGTAGTCCTTCCATTAGTAGGAGGATGCTTCCAAGCATTCTTTTCCCCACTTTCTCAAAGTGAAGCAATGAAATCCTCCTAAGCAACTAGGAGCCTAATTGACTTCCTATCTCTAAGAAACATTTCGATTCCTTGGCCCTCCATTCCCGTGACTCCAAGAACAACAATGCACATATCCCTAAGAATATTTCCACAAGAAAATATTTATTCCAGGAATTATTCAATCTCTTCACAACCTCCGACTCTTAACCTCTTGCATGAAAGTAAAGGTGAAATGTCCAAGTATTAAGGATATATTGATTATTGTGATAGTTATGTTATGATTCATGTACTGAGATGCAAAAAACCTCAATCTGCAAGGATCAAACCACAATGTGCTTGTAAACAAGGAAAATAAACTATCTCAATTTGCAAACCACACAATTGTTAATTAGAAAGCTAGATGCAGAGTTGCAGTAGTGAGAGTTGCAACAACGAGAGTTGCAAAAATGAGAGTTGCATCAACAAGAGTCGCAACAACATGAGTTACAATAGTATGAATTGCAACAACTAGGATTGTGGCAAGGGAAATCTTAATGCTACAACAAATTTTAAATAAAGGAATTGCTGGAAATAAATGAAAATGAATGAACGATGCTACAAATAAAATAAAATAAATAAATAAGGAAGAGAGACTACAACTAATCACTCATCAATCAAAGATCACTACCCTACAACATTAGCATTGAGCTACAACAATAAGCAATATGTTAATAAAGGAATTGCTGGAAATAAATAAAATGATAGAGAAATGCTATGACTACTTCTATGAAATATAGAAGATACAAATAGTACTGAGACAAGGAGGGGGATCTGCCTCCTTAAACAAGGTATTGGTCTAAGAATGCAGTAGATTCTCAAACGCTTAACACACCATCAATTGAACATGAATGAAACACAACTTTTATTAAACAAAAATATGTAGATCAATACAAGTCTAGTTTACAAACTTTCTACTGGTTTTTCTTCGTCCCTTGGCTCAGAGAGAACACACATATTTATACAAAATGAATTCTTCCTAAGTGATCTAAGAAAATCAATGGACAACCACAAGAATCAGGCTCTCTCATCTTGTTACATCGTATTTTACAAAAGAGGGAAAAAATCGGGTGCATGTTGATTAAATTAGGCACATTAAGTGGTGGTTGAGTTGTCCATTCCATTATGGTGCCAAATTTACCTTATCATGTTCATGAGTGGTTGATTTTTGACTGGTCGATCCTTGGCGACAGTTGTGATATTGACCGATGATTTGTTACGGATTTGCAACAACGATCTGCAATGAGATTCACAACACTAGGAGTTGCAGTAGCGACCAGGATCACAACACTGGGAGTTGCAGGAACGACCAAAGTTGCAAGAACTACTTTTGAACATGAATTACAACTCTCATGTTGGGAATGTACCTATGAAACTTTGTTCCTATAAATCATTGTTAGCATGAAAGGTGATAATCTCTTGAAAAATGTATATGAATAAGTATTGAAATGGCATGTTGAGTGAATGATTATACCTTGACCAAAAATGCATCATTATGGATGGAAAGTGTATTAATATGGAAATGGAAATGGGAAAAAGGTGTACAAAAATTATTGGATGGGGGCTAAAAGGATGTCAATTTGAGCACTTGTCACTTTTCTCCATTTTATTATCATTATCATTATCATTTTTCTCCCACCAAATATCCTAGGTGTATACTGTGGTTTACTAAAACCATGGGCTCCACGGGCTCATAGATTCCCAATGGTAAAAAGAAAAAATTGCCATGGTGATTTGGTGGAAGAGGTGGTTGGCCACTGATTTCCACTTAGATCAGGTGGGCCATGGGGTTCCTTCAACCTCAAAACTTGTTTCAATCAAGGATTTGGTAAAAAACAAACCCTCTTCTTCAACTACTTCACCTCCTTCTATGCTTGGTTTGTATATAGTGGAGAACTCTAAAGAGGTACCAAAATTGGAGGTCATAGAGCTAGAGATAATAGAAAAATATATCTTTTTATGAATATTGTGTGGTAATTTGATAATTAAAAGGTTTTTGGATGCCTACATTAGAGCTATATAAGTGGATTCACTAGAACTACAAAAGAATTGTGAGGTATATTTATGTTCCAAAGGTTTATTCATTGTTCTATATATTTACTTTGACGATTATTAGAAAGTTTCAAAGGAGGGTCCCTAGTTTTGGGGCCAAGTGGGTCCTTTTTTAACCCCATTATTCCTTGAATTTGACCCAACCACTATCACTATCATGAAAATGCCAATATGGGTGTTCCTACCAAATTTACAATACATTTATGGAATTTATCATTTTTTAAAGATATCAAAAATACCTTGGCTATATTTATTAAAGCATATCTTCAACGGGTTAGTTTGGTTCTTTTCACATATGGTTGAATAAGTGTTGAGATTGATCTTAGCAAAGGTCTGTGTCACAAAATGACACTAAAAAATGGAACTTTATGCTAGGCTCAAGTTTTGGATTATGAGAACACAACTTTTTGGTGTCATATTTTCCATCATACAACACATCTTTAGAATTCTTTCACCTAGGCTCACCCAAAGTGGAAAAATGATACCAATCCTAAACAAAAAAGATGGTAATTACATGATATGCCTCTATCCAATGAGGAAGAAAATCAAAATATAGAAATATAGCATACATCAAATATAGCAAAGGATGTCAATGATGATCTAGAAGTACAAATTGAATATTTAAATCCTCTTTTGAAGGATAGGGAAGAAGACAAAAATTCAAGGAATTCATCTTCACGCAAGGTAGTTTTGAATGAAGCCTTGGTTAAAGGAACTAAATGTCTTCATGAATCAAACAATTATGACTTTGATAGGGAATTGGTTACAAAAATAAATTCTAGAAATCAAACTTTTGACCTATAATTGGTTCTAGTGGAACCCCCTCTAGGGAGATGGATTGAGGTCAAAAAGAAGAAAGGAAAAATGGTAGGATAGAGGATTTTATTCATCATTAGTTTTTGTGTTATTTTCACTACATGGAAAACATCACCTAATAGAGGTTTTTGTGGAGGTTTTTAGTGTTACTAAGATTGAGTAAAATATCAAAATAACCCCCACCAGAATCTCCACTATTGGTAGTGGAGGTTTTAACAAATATTCACTATAGCTAACAAAAACATGGGAAGCCAGAGGTTCTAACAAAGGTTTTTTTTTATGCACTTATATCCTTAAGGCACACCAATGCATCCATAATTAATATGTACTGGTGTGTGTTATATTTTTTAAGGCACCTGTCTATATTGTATTTTTGAGGCACCAATGTGTATTGCATATTTTGAAATCACCGATGCATATTATGTATGTAAATGTACCAATGTATGTATCCCCATACACACTGTAAACCCTTGTAACATTGATGATAACAATAATGGAAATGGTAATTGCATCGTTGAAGAAACGATATTGTTGTTTTCATTAAGAGCACTAATGCACTTATAATAATTATTAGCATTGGGGCATTTGTCCATGTATAAAGCAGTGGTGTGTAACAACCATCTAAATGCACCAATGCATAAATATATATGACCTACATCATTGAAATCAAATGAGTACAATGCACCAATATGTTTTAGTGCCAAATTTTTCAACATTATAGATATGAAAATTATGAAGCAAATGCAACTTCTTGAATTTTATAAAAGTTCAATTAATCATCATAAAATCAAATATATTTTTATAATAATATTGATTTTTATATTTTAATTATTGTGTTTGGATATAGTCATTTCATTAATCTATTGTATCATCTAAATGCATTTTTCTTAAATCCAAGCCTCATGGAACATGAATATATTTTGTTTATATTTGTGTAAGCATTGGATTAAAGAGTGGATATACATCTTTGTTTTCATTAAGAAGTGGTCATTAGTTGTGAAATACAAATAAGCATTGTACCAGATTTTTTGGTGTGAAATATTTGGAAACAACATGTACATGTTCTTGGACAACAATTTGTTGAATGGAAAAATACGAAAAAAACCTACAATGAAGATAAGTGAAATGAAAGACTTGGAAACAAGAGGATTGGAAATATATCATGAAGAACTCATAGGTTGGGACGTTCATGGGCTGGGATGTGCAAAATATGTAGATTTCAATAATAATATATTCATAAACAATGAAAGAATATTTATTTTTTAATCTAAGTTTTTTTTTTCTTAATCTGATTTAGTTGATTTCATGTTTAGAAAGTATGAGTATTTTATTAGTCATCAGATAACAATAGCATTTTTAGCATTTTTGTTTACTATACTCTTTTTCACTATCCCATACAACATAAAGATTTTTCCTTTGTTTATTCAATAGTCATTTAGGAATATTCTTACTTGTAGTACTCTTTAGTGTGTACAAAAAGAGCTCAATCTAAAATCTTCCTACACCAATAATATTTGGCTTTCAAGTATCCAAAAAAATGGTAAATACACATAAATACCTAAAAGCTTGTTTTTAAAATTGTTTTTACAACATAGATGCACCAATGTAGCTGTAACCACTAAATATCTATGTAAATTGTAGCATTCCCCACCATCCGAGGGCCGAGGCGTGCTACCACAATTATGCTTTGTTCAAACTCATATACCACATTGTAACACACCCCCAACCACCTGTTGGGGCATGTCACTTGAAAAGCTTCTACGATCTATCTATCTATCTATCTATCTATCTATATATATATATATATAATGCAAATTTAAACAAACATAAACATTCTGCTACAACACAGATTCATGCAGAATTAACAGTAAAACATACATGCAACAAAGACATGCAATTCTTATAAAAAACATACATGTACTTAAACACAACATGTGACATTAACACAATTGATACTTATCTTTTTAATTGGTGTCCACCAATTGCGTGCAGACCTTCCACGAACCTCTCAGCCTTAAACCACACCGCTAATCACTCTCAGCAGTGGGTCACCCCCGAGCTGGGACTAAACTCCACCTGAGCAAAGGGATTCCTAAGATAGACTGAGACTATGGGAAGTCGCACAGTACATCAGGAAGGATTCCCTCCTAGGAGCCAACTTATACACACAACCTACAACCTCTCATTCCCCACATTCCTGTCCCACCCCAGGAAGTGTTCCCCTTCTCTGTTCAACAGTCCCTCGACTACCCCACTTCCCTTCCAGGGCTTAACAATAGGCTGGACAAGAATTATTAGAGAACTATAGCTGCTGCTGGATCCCTCTAGGAGAAATCACTTCCCCAACAACCTCTCTCACCTAGAGAGAGTTTCTCACAAACTTGAGAACTTGCTTCTTCAATCCACGGGCTTGAAAACCCGCCTCTTCAAACCCACATGCCTAACAACCTGCTTCTTCTTTCCATCTCCTAAGTCAAACAAGTAAGGGCGATGGCAACAATAGAACTCCGGTATGGCACATATGATGGCAGCAAAATCCAACCGTTAAGGCAGGGTACAACTCAAGCAAGTATAGGTGCGTGCAAGTTACAAAGGTCAACAATGGAGGAGTTTCAATGATGAAGAGAATGGATGAGTGTGTGAATGGCTGAATGCATGAGGAAAAAATCCCCAAAATAGACTAATTCCCCACATATATTTGCATGTGCCCTGGATGACACATGGCTCTCCAGGAGCTCATTTTCTCTCCACTTAGGATTCATTCACCTTCCCACAAGAACTTAGGATAAAATAATTATCCTGACCATAATCTTTAGGAATAATATTATAATATTCCTTTGCCAATAAGCCCTCTAGATTAGCCCCCTTTCTAGGCTCTTAGTCCCTCTCTTTCCCTTCCTAGTGGAGTTTAATCCCCCATTCTCTTTTATCATGGTCGGTTTATACGCAAGGATGTTTTATATTAATGATATGAGTGTTTACATATACAAAAATAGTCTCACTGGCCTTTAACATCTAGGCTCTCTGGCCTAAACATAACATAAGCCTCATAGCTTATAATCACTTGGCTCACCAGCCTACAAAACATG
This sequence comes from Picea engelmannii, assembly GCA_009831015.1. Classification (NCBI taxonomy): domain Eukaryota; kingdom Viridiplantae; phylum Streptophyta; class Pinopsida; order Pinales; family Pinaceae; genus Picea; species Picea engelmannii. The sequence goes on from ML866683.1 coordinate 17,947, forward strand.
TTTACAATTCAGTAGGGGCTCGACCTTGGGGTATTACAATCCCCTCCCCTTATTTATGCACTGTCCTCAGTGCATCTTATTTACATAATATCAACAAGATTTTCAAAATATTAAAAAAGATGCGAGTATTCTGCCTGCATAGCATCTTCATTCTCTCAAGTTGTGTCCCTAGGATCGTACCAGGTCCATTGGACCTTTACAAGCCCTATGGATCGATTCCAGAGCTGCTTGATCTTCCGGTCCAATATGCACACTAGATGCACTTGAAAAGCACATTCTTGCTCCACCTGAATCACATTCCAATCAATCACATGATTAGCACCAAGTATATACTTCTTGAGCAATGATACATGGGATACATTATGAATAGACATATATGCAAGAAATGCAATCATATAATCTACTGGTCCAATCCTCTCTAGGATTTAAAACGACCCACAATATCTAGCTGCCAACTTGGAACAATTTCCCAACTTCAGGGAACTTCTATTGGCCTTCACTTTCAAGAATACATGATCACCCAATTTAAACTCCCTGTGAGTTCTACCCTTGTCAACATAGCTTTTCTTCCTGTCTTGGGCAACCTTTAAATTATGTTTTATCTTCAACATTTTCTCTTCCATTTCCCTAAGCAACTCTGGCCCAACCACTACTTTATCATCTAGGTTGTGCCAACTTATTGGTGTGTTGCACTTTTTGCCATAAAGTGCCTCAAATGAGCTCATCTTCAGAGATGCCTGATACCCATTGTTGTAGGAAAATTCTACCAAGTGTAGATAGTATTCCCATTTAGATGGTTTGTCCATCACGTACATTCTTAGCATATCCTCTATCACTTGGTTCACTCTTTCTGTTTTCCCATCAGACTCGGGATGATAAGTTGTGTTGAACTTTAGATTTGTTCTGAACCCTTTGAATAATTCCTTCCAGAATTTGAGGTAAACTTTGGGTCTTTGTCATGTTGGGGTCCTATAATCATAGGTGACTTGATTCTTCAACTATCTATTTGACATTTCCCTCGTAAAAAAGACAACTGACTTGCTGGGCTCGGTTGATTTTACTTCTCCCTCCCTCCATTTCGCCTGATCCGTCATCACCCTGCTGCACCCTTCATGCCCTCTCCCTCCATTTTTTCAACCCTCCACCGTTTTAATCCCTACGTGAATAAAAAAGCTTAGGATAAAAAAACATTAGGTTAATAATAAATGGTCAGTAGCATTTTTTAACACTAATTAGCATAACAATGTTAATTTAATTAAATTAGTGTAGCTAGATTAATAAAACTACGTTAGGCTTGTTAATAATAAATAAATTACTAATTAATTGAAACCTAGGCTTGAAGCTAATTAACAATAATTAATTTAATAATTAGTAATTAGGTTAGTTCGTTTAAGTTAGCAATTAGGTTAGTGTATTAGAATTAAACATTTATTAAAAAATAAAACATACAAATATAAAACAATTAAAAAAATTAAATTAAATAAAACAAAAAACATAAAATACAAAATACAAAATATAATAAAAACAAAACACAAAATAAAAAACAAATAAAAAATAAACGTGATAAAACAAAACGTAAAAACGAAATTAAAAAAAA
>WSFP011432618.1:0-21459 GCA_009831015.1 Picea engelmannii
AGGTGGATGAACTTCCTTGGTAGCTAGAGGTGGTGGGGCCCGCACTTTGTTTCACCTTGAGAATGTCAGGATTTCCTTTTTCCTCAACTCATCCTTCATATCTTCATCCATTTGGTTCAAAACTTCCAACCGAGCCCATCTAGATAGCCTCTTTTTGATCTCTTTGAGTTGTTCCTCGATGACATCAATGTGCTCTTCATCCTGAAAAGTTGAAACTATGCCAATGAAGTTCAACATGTCCATAGTTCTTGGATATTCTTCTTCTTTCATTTGTCTCAGACATTCATTCTCTAAATGAGGTTCCTGGTAAAGAAAAAACCATGGTGATCCCTCCAAGTTGACCATCCCAATCGGATCTAAGGTATCAAGCACCTTTGCTTCCTATTGTGGTCTTGATTTCCAACCTATGTTTTGTTGTCTGACAAACTGAGGTATTGAGACATGATGATACCTCTCCAAGGTTTTCAACTTGTTCATGATCTGATTTTGATTATGGATGAACTGAGTATTCATTTGATCCAACTTATGAGTTATGAGTGTGATTGGATATTAGACTGTGTTGGTTGAATTCTTCATCTTTGGTTTCATCTTGGAACGAGGGAACTGAAAAGGCTCGATCTTTGTGTTGATAATATGTTCCTCAATATGAGCACTATATTCTCTGCCCTTTGCCAAGTTCTTAGGAATATTTTCTTTCAGAATAAATCAAAACTTCCCTTCAAAAGAATTCAAGTAGAGGAGGAGCACAACTACATCTGATAGACATAAGTCCTTTGGGATTTGGCTGCGTAAGTTGTCAAATCTAGTATCAAAATCCTTCACTATTTCATTTTATTTCCTTTTGATTTGATTGAGTTGCATCAATATATTTACGTTATCCTTCTTTTTTGTCCATATTTCCTTGATATACTTAGCGAAAGATTCATAAGATGCCAAGTGATTGTCAGGTAAGCATTTATACAAATTTTTAGCATCTTCATCAATAGACATAGATAATAGCTTCATTGAAACATCTTCATGTTCTACACCATTTTCTTCCATGGCCACACCAATAGATTCAAGGTGTTCTTCAAGTATGATAATGTTGTTCCCAGTGAACTTTGGAAACCATTTGTGAGATTATTTGGGCATTGTATTGGGATTCCTAGGGATGGTATCCAGATTCAAATGCTTGTAAAGGTTGTCATCCCAAGAACGCATCATTGGGGCGAGGGAAGGTTACCTTGAAACAAGGTTTTGACAACGGGATAATTATGATGAGGCCTTCTTCGGTAAACCTTGGAAGGCTTGAATCTTCCTTGGGGAAGGGTTTTAAGGGGATGTGGATTCTTAGGTTATGGAGTCACCAAATGAGCTTAGAAATTTCATCAAAGGGGGAGAGGGAACTTCCCTTAGGTGGATTCACTAGGAAAACTAGGAAAAGGATTTGGGATAATTTTCCAAGTGTCATTATGGGTCAGAAAGGATTCAAAATCCTCCCCAACAATAGTGCCAAAGATGTTATCGCACAATCTGTAGTCTGGGTAAAGCCCAACCCAAACCATGAAAGTGTGACACAACTGAGAACAACTATCACTGTCACCTTAATAGATGTCCCCCTCGTTTTAGTGAAGGATAAATCCAACACAAGGGAGGATTTCCGGGTGACCCTAGGGGGATTAAGATAAAAAGTGGAAAGTGATCAGAGAATGTCCCTATAGGTCAAGGTCAAATACTGGAAAGAGGAGTGAGAGAAATACTTATGAGGTGGTAAATGGTTTCCAAGGTAGTGTACCTACAGAACATTATTAGACTTTCTCGGAACAAGACAATTTATGACGATTTAAACCTCAAAATAGACGAATCAACAAGAAACTTTGTTGTCCCAAATTTGCAGCAGTATGGAAATATATATGTGCAGTAAATAAGTTATGATAGCTACAAAATTAACCATCAAAATCGAGTGCAATATGTTGGAAATAAAGCTAGCAACAAGTAGATAATTTTACAATGATTAGAGCAAGACTTTGATAGAAATTAGACAATTGTTATTAAGTGTTATCAACAATATATGTAACAACCTTATGGATGTAGATTTTTTTTTCTATAGTAGAAAGTTATAGCCACTAAAATAAAAAAGTAAATGACCCAAACAATGGTTATTAACTAGTAGAACAATTACCAAGGCTTACAAGTGAATATCAGTGGTAGAAGAGTGAGTAAAAGAATGAAAGATGATGAGTTTGCTACAGCCCTATTGGTTGTAGCTTAAATTTTATTACAACAAATAAATCACTTGGATAATGGAGATGCCCTCAAGGCACAAGGTAGTTTATAACATGTAAAATCAAATTCCAAACTTAAACAATTCACTCTCCTTGATATCGCGTTTACCAATACATAATATTCAATCTCCAATGCAAAAACATTAGTGTCTTATATATTGGTTTATGGAGTCTCTTGTTTATGAGATATGGTTTATTACTTATCTATGGGTGTAATCCCTTTTAATCCCTAGAGAAAACAAACCTTAGCAAGGTAAATCTACAAGGATGTAATCCCTTTTACTCCCTAGAGAAACCAAACCTTAGCAAAGTAAATCTACAAGGGTGTAAGCCCTTTTACTCCTTGTAGCAACCTTTGCAAAATAGTTTTTTCAATGACAAAAAAGATATATCTTGATGAAGGGTGTATTCCCTTATACTCCTCCAAGCGTTTTGACAAATTAACCTTGAAATCAAAAAGAAAAACATACCATTGCAGAAATTTCTTACTAATCCAAGAGATAGCTTGAAAAACCCTTACTTATCAAGAATATTCCACCACAATTTCCAAGAAACAAGAATCCCAAGAGATAATGATATCTTTCCTTCACCAATAGATAAGTAGAAGAATCCAAAAACACAATAGACAAGATGGAGCAAATTTCCCAAGTAGGACGAAAACTTTATCCAAAAATGTTATCTAATTCTCAAGTTATGATGACAAAATGAAAGTGAGGTGACCTCTATTTATATGAGGTCACCTAAAACCAATTTGTCCACTTTAAAATGTCAAAAACAAATTAGAAGGAGGGAGATCTCCTCTATTTTTCTTTTTCAACTTAAAAATATAAAATTACATAAATTAAATCCCTTAGAAGGGTGACTTTAGGCCTAAAAAATGAGACGTTGAGCCTCTAGTTGCAAGTTGTTGGGCCTCCAAATTCCATGTGTCCATGTCTCATACTCTAGAGTGTCATATCATGCTTTATCCTTCTCCAAACCACATCATCTCTCTTCTGGAACCATCAACAAACCCTAGTCTCTCTCATGACGTTAAGGCTTGGAAGGTGACACATTAGGCCTCCAAAGGCCAACGTCCAAGTGTAAAGGGCTATCATTTCATCACCCAGTGGTGTCCAAGTGCCTCCAAAGGAAACATCCATCATATCAAGTGTGCAATGGCTTCAGGGTCCTCTGGCCATACTATGGGGCATGGCGTTCGTCCTTGGGTTTTTCAACCCCCCATGGAGATCAAAATGACACAATCCTCCATGGAATAGCTTACACCTGGAAAAGTCCTGCAAAGACAAACAAGTATTCCCTTCAAGGGTCCACAAGTCACATGTATCATGCCAAGTAATCCACATTTAATAAAAGAACCACCCAAACATGTGCACTAAATCCCCCTTTTCAAATTAAACAAATGCTCAAAGACCTTATACAACTTTCAAAATTTAAGTATGGGAGGGTTTTCATGGTGCCCTATTGGGTAGATCAATCCCCAGGTCAATGAGTGTTTCCCAATAAAACCCTCTCTAATTCATGTAGAAGAGTATGAGGTGGATGGGGTATGACTTTTGGGCATGGTTTTTTCTTGACATACAAGGGCCCATATTGTCTCATTTATGGGTGCCTTTGTAGAGGGTGTGTTGCATCCTCGTTTGCAATGCAACATTTTTCCAATCCCTTTATTTTCCATTAATTGATTATGGTCCAAAACATTGAGTGTTATGTGCAATGGAAAGTAAGGATCATCGCAATGCCACTTGAAGCTAAGAACACATCGAGTTCCATGTGCAAGGAAATTAAAGACACCGCAAATGCATTCCCTCAACAAGCAGGGCATTTATTTAATTATGTGTTTTCCTTTTCTACAGGTCCTTGAATTATTTGGGAGAATCATTTCATTGCTCTGAGGACCTTAGGGTGAGCATATAGAGGATAATTTATGGTTCTTATCTTTTACCAGCTACAACCCCTTTAGGCCTTTAGGCCTTTAGCCACTTCTTCCCATGAAATGAGGTACAAGACCTTCTTAGCGTCAATAAGCCCAAAATTGAAAAAGATGAGGAAATATAGGGGAATGAGCATGTAAAGTGGTGAATATGGATGGGAATGGTATGGTGACCCTTCAAGGGGACCCCCTAGTAGAAACCCTTTTCCCAATGGTGACCCACTTACTAGGAAAATATGTCAACCACCAAGGTGAAATGGGACAAAGGGCATAATTTCCAAGAAAATGTTTTGAAAATCAAGAAATGACCCTTTGCAACATGTTCAAATGCTTCAATTATTAAAATGACACTTACCATGAGACCGAACTTGTTACCTCATGAAGCAATACCTATTTTTGTTTGTGCGCCAAGCTGGTGTGGTGGACGTTGTTGTTGTCGATAAATGGTGATGTGTGGTGAGAAGAGGGGCTTTGTCTGCTCATCTCGTTCTTGACACTCCATGTCTGCAACCTGCAGGCCTCGAGACATCATCTCCTTAGTTACCCCTAAAAATGGGGGGTAACATGCCTCTCCATGGCTCCCCCCCTCATATTGAATGTGGCAATTCAGAATGAACATCTTCTCCAACTAAGTAACCCCGTTCGTTGGGCCTGAACGTCCATGCCCCAAGTTCTAGTAATGGGTTTTGAATGTAGAATGGCCTTCTTTTTTCACTACTAGCATATGAACTTTTTGTGCATATGCATAATGGGGATTTATTGTATGGTATATACATTCATGCTCTTTGGCCATCATGTAGTTCTGAAACTTTTTTATGTGCAACAATCTTGTTTCTGTAGTTTTGGGATGAGTGGGTCCTTCACTCGTCTTTTAATTTTGAAACTTTGTAACCACTGTAATGCTTTGGTGCTACCTGGTACAATTTTATATTAATACAAATTCCCCATTATTATTAAAAATAATTATTATTATATAATAATATGATATTCATGAATATATTATAATCATTCTTACTATATTCTATTTATTGGTATTATACTACATATTATTCTAAAACTATTATATTAGTTATTATATATAATATATATTCATTAAGTTCATTGTTATATAATATAAGGTATTCATTACTTATATAATATATAAGTTAGTTATATAATTTCTAATATGTCATATAAGTTAGTTATATAATTTCTAATATGTCATATAAGTTTTAGTTATATTGGTTGTTGTGATACACACACACACACACACACACACACACACACACACACACATATATATATATATATATATATATATATTAAATTTTGTTGTTATTTATTATATATAATATTATTTAAGATGCCTTGGTTATGATTTTCATTAATTTGAGATTTATTTTTTAAAATACTCTATAATTAGTATTTAAAAAACATTTATTATATTTTAAGATGATATTACTAATATCTTAATCAAGGTAAGATTTTTATGTAGTTAAATATTGTCAAATAAAAATATAACACTATTTTTTTATTTTTGTAGATCATGTAATCCCCTATTCTAGGGATAACTAAAGAGATCATGTCTTGAGGCCCATAGGTCTTAGACATGGAGTGGTGAGAACCGGATGACTTGAGCATGGCTCCGAAGGGCCCCTCTTTTCTTCAATGCAACCCATTTACCAGTAACAACAGTATCCATCCCACCAACCTGGTCCTGAAGTAGCAATAAGTCTTGCTCCATGAGGTAATGAGTTCGGGTATCATGGTATGTATCACTCTGATTATTGAAGCACTTGAATATGTTGCATTGAATTCTCCTTCATTTCATAACGTTTGCTTGGAAATTATTCCCTTTAACTTGTTCATACCAGGAAGAGTGACATGATTCCCTAGTAAGTTCATATCCCTTTAGGATGGGTTGTCACTGGGTGGTTCTATGAAAGGTCATCGTTCGTTCCCTCCATACTTACCACTTTCCATCTTTATTCCTCTCATTTCACCTACCTTTGTTCGGGCATTGGGATTTTCCACACTAGGAAGGGTTGTACATTTCCTTATGGGAAGAAGGGGCTAAAGGCCTAGGGGGTAAAAGTAGCTCGCAAGAGTTAAAATCTAAAAAGGAAACCTTTCAGATGCTTCACCCAAGGATTCCCGAGAAAGCAGTAAAAAGATTCTAAGTAAGAAAAGGGAACTCATAAGATAAATAAACACTCAAGGTATTAGTTGGTGGATGGGAGGTCTCATTATGAGTCATCCTATTATGACCATGGGCATGAGGCGGTATGACACTACCATTTATCTGGTCACCAAACCAGGGTAGTGGATCTTGGTGGCATAGCCAAGAGAAAGGGGGTCTCATCACGATACAACGTTCACATCTTTGTGAAATACTTGTGGATAACGTTGTCATCTCTGGTCACCAAGCCAGGACAGTGTCCCTCAACTCTTCCCTTGAAGCATAAAATCAAAAGATCAAAATAAATGAAGCTAAGATTAAAAGGAAGTGAATGGGCTAGGAAACAATGGCATCTAGGACAAGGTGCAACTTGCCCTCTACAAAGGCACCCATAGGTAAGATTTACATTTCCCTATTATCACTGCACCCCATGCCCAAACACTTACCCCACACCACCTCATACACTTACATGACCTGGATTAGTTCTCACCTAGAAAACACACCAAACTTAAGGAGGATTAGCCGAATAGGACACCCTGAGACCTTCTCCAAACCTGACTTGTTAAATTGCATAACATATTTGAGCATTTGTTTGGGTAAAAGGGGGTTTGATGCACATGTTTGGGTAATTTAATTATTAGATGTGATTTACATGTTATGATCCATGTGACTTATGAACCCCTGGAGGGCGTACTTCTTGTTGTTGCAGGAATTTTCCAGATGGACAGGTACACATGGGGGAATGATTAGCTCAGACCTCCATGGGGATGAAATCCCACAAATGGATGATGTAACCCGAGCCAGGGAAAAGAAGACATCAGAGACTTACACCAGGAATAAAGAAGGACGTTTCCCTTGGAGACACTTTGGCAGACCTAGACCCAGGGGGATCTTTCTCTTCCACCTGGACGTTGACCTTTAAGAGCCCATGACGTCACCATTATGACCTTGGATGTCATCCAGAGCTAGGGTTTGAATATTAAGGAGAGTTGTAATTTGGTTTGCACTTGTGGGCATCATCCAGAGCCTTTGGAGGCCAAATGTTCTGCATATGGATCCCAATGTTCCCACTTTAGGGGCTCAACATCACCCTATAAGGGCATGACATCACCCTTGGAGATGATTTTAGGGATTAATTATTTTTATTTATGTAAAAACTGGATTTTGATGTAATTTGGCAAGGTCGGCCTTTATTTGAACTAAAATTAATTAAAGGTCATTGGTTTTGTATAAATAGAGAGAAAGTACTCTCATTTTTTTAGAGATCATTCATCACACACTAAGTGTGGTTTGAAATTTGCGCCCTATTTGGGAGTTATGTGTTGAAATAGGGAGGCGCACTTGTCTTGGAGGCTAAAATTTGCAACTTGGGTCATTTCTTGGTGAAGTTACTTGTCAATCTAGGGTTTTATTGCTTGATTATTCTTGGTGAAGTAAGTAAATCTGCAATTCTTCATTTTATTGTGAATGTTATGGTATATTTTCTTATTCGTGTTAAAGATTATGAAATTGTTTGTTTGATAAACCCTAGGAGTAAAGGACTTACGTTACTATTTTTCTCTTCATTTTCTAGACTTTACTAAGGTGATTTAACTTAGATAAAATTCTAAAGCCCTAAATACTAGCACTTTAGAAGCCATTATCTAGTTATTGTTACTCTTAATACCTTTCAATAGTCTAAGGAAGGAAGATTCGCTAGGGCCTAAAATTGCTTACTCTCTAGTGAATTTGTCCTTAGGGTTTGGATGTTTGAGGCCTTGAAGTGACAATACCTCCTCCATCCACCTCTTCTCCTTAGACGCGTATAATCATTGTCGTTTCTACCTCCAAGTGAAAACCGTCACCTATTGACTACATTACCCCATAAAGGCACTAGTCTACTCACTCTAGTGAATGATTGATCAAACAAACACTCAAACCTTCTTCCTTGAGGTTTTTGCTAACTTCTACTAACCCTAAACTAGACTAATTCATTATCTAACTTGTTGTTGTTGCAAATCATTGCTACAACCATACTAATTCATGCTAATTTGTTGCATACACCTACATAACTTGCACCTAACTCATTCAAAAATTGCTTGTGAGAATAGCCAAACAATCTACTAGATAAATGTTAATTTTATATGGTGTTTCCTTACAATTCTGAACACTAGAACTTGTTGTTGTTACAAAAGATTGCTACAGCCATCTAACTATAGCAAATTCTTTGTATAATTGATATTTAAGGCTAGCTAGAAATTGCCAAAATTGGTTGTGACAATTGATTATCATTATGCCTAGTTAAAGCTACATTTTCTTGTCTTTTTCAAGTAATTTCAAGGTATATTTTTTGCAACTGTTACAAAATACTTATTGTTGTTGTAAACTATTATATTTCTGCAATTTTATATCAGCTAGCTTATTTTTCGAAGGTCCATGGTCTTATGAAGCACTAACATCATTTTTGTACTTGAAAGCTTCCATATTTTCTTTGTTGTCTTGTTCTGGGCAGGTACACTCCATTGTTACTATTGCTTCATCCCTTAAAGACCTAAAGAACCTTTTGACTTGAGTGACCAGTGAGAGGGGGATTTTTTTGCATCATTTCCTTAGTTGTCATCCCTTTAGGTCACTAGGGACGTCTCCCCTGAGGTAATCTTGATATACTCCTAAACAGAAAGGGGTTTCCTATTAAGGTGATAGTGATAAGTCACCCCCTGTTATGCCAATATTACATCACTTTCCTTGGGATTTGGGAAAGTATAGATTGTGAGATAACATATCCAAGTCAATCATTATTATTGACTTTATTTTTATACATCCAAGGTAGGGGTCGAACCTATCATAATCGATATAAGAACGTGCATAAATTTTTTTTGTTATCAAATATGTGTGTAGAAGCTTAGAAGGCGTGGTGAATCTGTGTACTTCGTGTTTGGTTTCCCATATCATCGTTTTCAAAGATGTAGCATTTGAAGTCCACACATCCCTGCTGAAACGAGAAAACAGATCTGCACCTTGTTGTCACTGGGCTTTGGACTGGAATGAAAAGGAGAAGATTAGCACTCGACTTTGATGCTTAAGATTGCAAAGATCTATGACCAATTTTCATCTCCTTTACCTCCTGCTTGTCAAAAACACTGACAATGTCAATTGACAGAAAAGAAAACCAACATCGAAGTTTGATCCCTACTAAAGTGGGGAGTTTGCCAAAAGATTTGAATATCCATATAAAGGATCATGTGGTTGCAAATTTCAAGGAGATTCCCAGTTTCGACCTTCTCCACAATCTTCCCATGCACTCCATAGTCGGAGCTTGTCGTGAAAGATTCAGAATCTGTGTGGAACAAGATGCTTCCAATTTTCTAACTCTGTCTTTTTGCAAGGCTCGATTCATCTTTGAAAATCTCTTCCATAAAATAGTTGAATTTATCCTTCTTTCATTCGAATTGGATTGACGACAGAACTAGAATGTCATGTATGGAGTGAAGTTTGAAAACAAAAAGTGAATGGAATATTAAAGTAGTGCATGTGTGCTTTTCAAGTACTCTAAGTTTCACACTTAACACTCCTTTTGTAAAAGGCCCTTTTGAGTATTAGAATGTGTTTTCAAAATGTTTAAAGGGAAATAGCATTATATGCATGTACAAATTAATGAAAAGTTCATTTTGTGATGGTCCTTTGTCCTAGACCTGGCCTGAAATTGAATAAGGAGGTCTAAGGGCGATTGTGCTTTTTTTATGGTTGTTTTATGTGGTGATTTATGTCTATTTTTTACATTATCAAACACACAAACTACAAATCAAGTTAATGACATCAAGGCACATATAACCGAACACATGTGATCAAATTCCTACAAAGCATAATCAAGCAGTGTATTGAAGAAATCAAGTCGTTCAATCACATCAAAAATGAACAAGTCAAGCTCATAATCAAAGGAGAACTAAACTCAAAAACATCGATAAAGCATTCAAATTTGAAGAGTAATTCAACTTTAGAATTAAGATTCATTGTAAACTTACAAATAATATTTTTTTGTAAGTAATCAAGCTCAAACTTGGAATATTTTTTGTAAGTTTCAAATCAAATCTAAGTTGAATTATATTGCAATTTTTGGGTGCATTCTCAGCTGAGCCCGACACCCAAGAGCCTATTGTCATTTTGAATCGAAATTGACAAGTTTGAGTAGTTTAACTCAAATCATTGTAATCAATTTTTGGTGCATTTTCGGTAGTAACCGACATCCTCAACTTCATGGAAGCAAGTTCAAGCAAGAAAAGTTCAAGCGAGCGTGAAACAAAATCAAGTGAGCGTGAAGTTCAAGCGAGCAATTCAAGTGAGCAAGTTGCAGATAAGCCTTCTTCTGTCGAGTCAAATTGTAATTAAGATCTACCTACACAAGGATACCTCATTTAGTGTTTTTTTTTTTAAATGGCTCGAAATCTAGAATTATTAGATTTACTGAACACTCTAATAAACACCACTGAAGACAACACGGTGATATTGAACAAAGAAACTCTTCAATCAATGCTAACTTGTTTACAAGTGACGCAAGATAAAGTTAGACTTCTTCAATCTATATCCCAACTATTGAATGATGAGTTGACTGATCTCAAAAATCAACAACCAGTGAAGTGTTCTAAATTGTTTTTTGTTCAACATAACCCTCTCTATGATGATGTTTTTGATCAACAGTCAGTGAAGGAGCAACTCAACAAGACAATTGCAAATGCAGACAAAGATGAATCTATTCATGAACCTACATTTCAAGAGTTTTCTTTTGAGTTTAGTGAAGAAAGTCTTTCAATGCTGCAACAACATACAGTAAATCCACTTCCACATGTTTTAAAGCAACGGGTTCAGAATATTCTTTCCAAGCCCATCATTAGACCTCGGGAAGAAATCATCTACAACAAGAATAGAACAAGACTTGGATATGAAAAGGAAGTTACCTTTCATATTCCTGATTATTCCAGACCAAACAAGTTCCAAAGTGTTGGATTCATTCAAGAAAATTCACTTTCACCTGTTTCAGTTCATTATCAGAATGTGAAGTGTTAACATTGTAATCGAGTTGGTCACAAGGAGAATCAGTGTTTTGATCTCCATCCTTGCCAACATTTTGGCAAGCATAACCATTCTTCAGACATATGTTCAACACTGAAGAAACCTACAAAATTGAAGATTCACTATGAGTGGATTGATCCTTGGCAATGGTCATCAACAACCAAGCAATTATATAAGTCTTACCAAAGAATTCAATCTCGAGTAAAGACCAATCTTTGTAGCACATAGCCTTTTTGTACCTCACATAAGTGGTCCCCTTATGGCGTAGCTTTCGAGCATGGTCCTCACGGGATGATATAACATGTGGTTTTTTCCACATGCCCACTTTGTGTTGTACTCAAATGGAACAAGTATGGTACTCTCTTGAGCATAGAAGGAGAGAGTACAATTATGAAACTCTCATGTACCTTAAGGGGGGAAATTCAAAATTCCAGTGACGATGGTTCATGAAACCATTTGTGGTCTCTCCTTTCAACTGACAAAGGGGGGAATTAATGATGGTTGTCAGATAGAAAGTTTCGACAACAACAAACATCAAGTATGCCAAATGGGCATGAAATTTGCCAAATGGGTAACTACGGTCTGTAGATGACAGACTTTAGCATAATTATGGTTCAATAAGTTTAAGTTGAATCATACATGATTGGGATGTTGATTTTGATTTTGAGAGCAATGATGTGGACGTTTGGTTCACATAGATGGTCATTCGACCTAGCAGAGGACAAGAGGATCCTTCTGCATTGCAGCTTGGCATTTGATTGAGTTGTCAGGCATTTTTCAGGGATGTGTCAGACTAGAAGTTGATTCACTTCTCTTGGTTCGCTCTCATCAGATTGGAGTTTACATTAAGTGAACAAATTGCATGCATCGTGTCTCACATGATTACATAGTGAGATTTTCCAGAGATGGAAGACTTTGGAATGATTATGGTTCAATGACTTGCAATTGAATCATACACAATATACATTGGGATGTTGTTGGACACCTAAAAGTGTCAAGATTGGTTAGTGGTTATCCAAAAACCATCAAATACATGGTATCAACTAGTTAGTGGCTATTCCAAACCACAAATTCAGAGAGCACTTCCGTGACACACTGATAGTAGAGTGGTGAAACTACATGTTCACCAATTAGCAGAAGACATCAGATTCTTCTAGCTCAAATACTTGGAAAAATGATCAAATTGTCAAGCAATCAGGGAATGTTAAGATATTGTAGTTGTTCACTTCCATATCTCAGCTCTCTTCCAGTTCATTTCAGATGAACAATTCAGCATCCAAATTGGCGGTTTTTCAGGCAGTTCTTCATTGAAGCTCAACTCAGAAGTTTCAATATGAAGACTTGGAATTGATACCAGTTTATGCTTTATTGTTGGTATTATTGATCGGACTTGTGATTGAAGGGGGGATTGTTAGCTTATGGCTTACCTTAACCAATCACTAAGTCTAAATTGTCACATATATTTGTATTATTCATTTAGGATATTAGTAATATATCCTCAAGTGATGACTAATGATTTAGTTAAGATTGTCTAGCCTAGTCATCATGCATGATTTTTGGATCTAGAGCAAATATCTCTATGAGGTGGCATCACCCATTATACTATAAATATGTACCATTGGTGTAAATACAAATGTTGTTGGCTAGTGAGCCTTTTCTGCCATCTTGTTGTTCTTATGCATATTTTATCAATTGGTATCAGAGCTTCTTTGTTTTATCATTCATTAAATGAAATATATCACTAAGCATATTGTTGCTCAGATATGTAAATGTCAATTGGGTCTAGCTCGGGTGGTTGGGAGGATTGGTTATTAACCTCCCCACCCAAGTTCAATTCCTATAAGTGACATGTTGATGACTCTTAACAAAGTATAGTTGTTCTGATAAAGTTTGTGAGATGTTATTAGAGTTTTTTAATATAAATATTTAGTGAAACATAGTTTCCGAAAACTATGTCCCCAATGCCAAAAATAAGACTTCAAATACTATAATAACTAGAAATGTAAATATAAATACATGAAATTTATTATAATATTTAAATAAAAAATTGTAAACTATAACCAAAAAGTTATAAATACATAAAATTTAAATAAAAAAAGTTGTAAATACATAAAATTTATTATGATATTTAAATAGAAAATTGTAAACTATAACCAAAAAAGTTAGGATAATATGAGAAACGTGAAACATTAAAGCTGAGATTTCAAGAACAATTGCATTATCATCATTCAAGCATGTATTTATTTGCTAAAATTTTCATGAACATTTGCAATATCAAGTACAATAAAATATGCATTCATCATTAAAACCCTCCATGAGGATATTAAACAATTATCAGTAATCGTGTCTATTCCTCATCTCATTTAGACTACAACTACATGGAATCAATGGTGACCAAACAAAAAAACAATATTATAGCATATTTTTATCATACATAAGAGAGGATTGTGATAATTCTTTGGTTATTACTGTTTTGGTTTTATAAACGATGCAAAAATTTTAGGGAAAACTTTTGAGGATGGTATCGAGGGTAAACCTTAGAATCTTCAGGGCACAATGCTGATCAATAACATGGCTCAAAATCATTACAATAATATACTCGTTGAATCTGTCAACAGCGGGAATTGAACCTGATAGTTCAACATGTTAGCAGTGGGAATTGAGCCTGGATGTGGAGGATAATAATCATTCCATTGACAATAATGTACCAATTATATTACTATATAACTATTATTTAAAACAACATCAATAATAATTGATTATAATGAATATTCAAATAAAAAATGACTGAAAAAATGAATTTTTTTTATTTTATCACTAATTATTACCAAATACATTATTTTATCTTTAATAATTATCAAATACATTATTATATCTCTAGTAATTACCAAATACAGTATCAACAATAATTTATGATAATCAAGATAAAATTATTTTATCACTGATAATTACCAAATACATTATTATATCTTTAATAATTATCAAATACATTATTATATCTCTAGTAATTACCCAATAGAGTATCAACAATAATTTATGATAATGATAATCAAGATATAGGGTTGTAATTTGTAGCTGTTCAGATTGGTATCAGACGAGTATATATCCTTGTCTTCTTTTAATCTTTCCTCAAATTTGGAAATATTTTTATTTTTTCCTTTGGGCCTGCTACAATTTTCTATAACTCCAACATTTTGGGCCTGCTACAATTTTCTATAACTCCAACATTTTGGGCCTGCTACAATTTTCTATAACTCCAACATGCCTTATGTTCATTTTTTAAGAGAAAAAAACTCATTTGAGAACAGTAATTTTTGTTTGATGGTAGATACTAAATGGACTTCTGAGAAAAAAAAATTGGCAGTGGAACACGTCCAAAGCCTTCCAAGCCAATGAATTGCTATTGCTAGTCTGAGAATCTCCCGTAAAACCCAAGAACACCTTTTTTGCTTGGTCCATCATCTTATTCATTTAGGAGTCCCTGTTCCCAAGTGTTTTTTCTGTAACTGACCAGAGTCATTCAAACCCTTGTTCTAGTCCTATCCATTTGCTAATTCTGCATGGTAGAGGCCTTTTGTGGCCATCTATCCCCCGATCCCATTTCCTAGAAAGCCACACTTCTGAGGGATAAATTGCCTTGGTTTGTAGAGATTTCCATGGAAACTTGATCAAATTGAATCCTTATTTTTAATATGGAAAAAGGACAACATAAATTCTAATAAAAGTACTCCAGATAGATTTTTTATTGGGCTGATCGGGTGGCTGTGTGCGTCAATCTGTTTTTGCAGACAACGTTCAAATCTAGATAGTTGAGTTTAGATATCAACCACGTCCATAAGTTCTAGGATTAATGGGGTGGGGTCCTCTGTACCGTGTGCCAGGAGCCTCCTGCTCCTCCAGTCCTCTTGTAGCAGTCCCACCTAAACAGTGGCTAGGGCAGGCACAAGCTTGGTCAAGTGGCGAAAGAACAGCGGGAGTGCCACCATAGTTGGCTTTCAAGGGTGTTGTGTAAGGGACACTCAAATCACCTCATTTTGGCAAGTCAAAGTTATACTTTTCTGCTCGTTTTTTGGAAATCCAACAATCTGGGTTGTCTTAAAGTTATACTTTTCTGCTCATTTTTTTGGAAATCCAACAATCTGGGTTGTCTTAAAATGGGCCAAAACCCTAGGGGGCAAAGTTCCATAGTCAAAGTTCCCAACAATGGGGTGGAATTCTGACTTCTCACAAAGTTCCTACCAAATTTAGGGGCAATTTTTGCTAGATACCAATGGTGGCGATATGAATGCCCCTTATCCCATGCTGCCTTGAAGCCCCTATAACCTGCTGCAAAGTGATAAAATCCCCATGTTGACTCTAGCATTTTCTGACAACAATGGGAGAATAATAGGTGAGAGATTGAGGTCCGAAAGCCCAAACCTCAGATGGATGGGTAGCCTGTGCAACAATGACCGCAATGATACCCTTGCCATGACATAGTGCCTACAAAAACATAACCTTTTTCTTTTACAATATTGGTGCTTGTTGTTATGTAGACTGTATCCACCATGATGGCATTTTAATTTTTGTACTTGCACGAGATAGCAATATGATATATTTTTGCTAGATATTGTAGTTAGGATAGTTTGGTTTTAGATTTTGGGACTTTTATTGCCCTCAAACCTAGTGCGTATGGTGGTTTCCCTTGCAACCCATCTTTCTTTTGTATCACAATGATCAGTACAAGCCCATCGGGCTAGGCCGAACGGAGGACGTCCCATTCCGGAAGATGCTGTCTTCTATTATAGGGGCCCGCCCAGGTTTGAAACTCAGCTTACTTGCTTAGCGTGGTCTGTGGGTGCCTGCGCTAGGCCCAGGTTTATAGGGGCAGTCTCTCCGACTCGACCCTAGGTTTCCTTGGGGACAATTGGCAGGTCTACCATTCTCCTGGTTAGAGACAAAAAAAAAAACAATGAACAGTACAAACATTGCTTTGAGTATAGGTACAAGCATTGCTTTATTAATGCTTGAAGGAAGCATTTTCTTAAAAAAATGGAAGAGCCTAAAGTATAAGGTAGCTAACTTAATGCCATTTTGGATAAGGCACTGTATACGTGTGTTATTCTGTTCATATTGATGTTAAGAGTGTTAAGTAAACAATTGATATAATAACTTGGTTTCTAATTCTATTTATTTGCAAACCTCCACTTTTAACACTAAAACAGTCAACAACAGTGCATCAAGCAATAACTGCAAAAGAAGCAGATGACACTTTAGGTTGGTTGGTGAAAATGCACAACATTTAACTGGTAAAATTACTAGATGGAATGTCTCAAACATAGGACAATTTTCTTTATAAGATGAGGATCAAATGTTCGCTGATTGTCTAACTGCAACAACTTAACTTTGGTTTGTGTTGCTGGTAATGTCGTGATTTAATGAACAGAGGTATAAATGTGCTGCATTGAGCATGAGCATACTAAATGGTTTTTCCGATATCCACTCAAAGCCATAATGTCTATCAGACCACACTTTTAGTCTAATCTATTTTTCTGTATGGAGGTTCTATAGTCTACAACCGATGTTATTAATTCTTCTAAGATTTTTGAGATTGTCGAGTGTTAGTACCAAGTGATCAATTGACAAAAAAAGAAAGGAATATCAACATGTCTCTATGGAAAAGTAAAATACCTTTTTAAATTACATAATAATATTTATGCAAATATTTTGCTTGTGGCAATGATAGCTAGATGTTTGAAGAGGTAGATCTTTTTCATCTGTAAAGTAGAGAATAGGATGTTTTGTGTATGTGTGCCCGCTTACTTTTGCTTTCAACAAAAGAGATTTCTCCCCTTATTTTTCACAGGAAGGCTGTCATATGAGCACAAATTTCAGGTTGTCTTACAATATAAATTTCATCACCCACATTTCCATAAGCATCCTGATTGCGATGCCAAGTCCAAAGTGCATGAGTTGCATTCTTTACCTACACCACCACATATACGTAGTTATGTTAGAACCAAGCTATTGTTGTTGTCATTAATATCAAATTTCAATACATTGCAGATAATTGTTGCCCTGAGAGAAGTGAGGTGCTCTAGAGTTTACAGCCTGGGTGGGGTGAGATATTCAGTTCTTTGTGTATGTGTGTGTGAGTACATGTGTGTAACACTAAAGAAATGAGAAACAACCAACATGGAATTTATCTTATAATATTTAAACAACTATAAATAAACTAGAATAGATCTATTACACGTCAAGAAGGATAACGAAACATTGAGGTTCGCACCTCGCATATTTTTATCCTTTTTGATGCTTAATAGATCCGTGTTTAAGATGTATCTATGCTAGTTATAGCTCAATAAGGATACATAGAGCCTGCAGTGGGAGGTGAGTGGTGGCTAAGGGAAAGTCAGTTAAGAGGCAAGGGTATTGAGGCAAAGGATTGGTCGGTGGGTTAAAGTCAAGATTGACTAATGTGATTGATTGTGGACAGGGAGTTAATTGTTGGTTTTGGCTGGGGTGAAGTTAGTTTCCACAGTAGAGGTGTCGGGATATGCATGTATATAACATATACCCAAGGAAGGGAAGTTGATTTGTGGTCCTTTTTTCTTGTAACTGGTATAAGATATCTTTGCCCATATGTTCTGTAGAATCCAAGTTCATTTTGGACCATTTTATTTTGACTTTTAATAGCAGTCATACCTCTAATATGCCATGCCCAAAGCTGGATTCTCTGAGTGCACTCCAATCAGGCTGTCTGTCCCAGCAAAGTTTTCCCTTTGCTGGACCAGAGGTGTAATTAAAAGGGCATACCCCTCCAAAGTCGTGGTTATGTATTTGTTTTGGACAATTTCCAGGTTTGTCTGCATGCCTTGTTGCAAGTTTCTCAATGTTTCCACCATCTCCCACTGTGATATACACTGGACCACATGGGTTTAGGGCATAATTATAAACTCTGTTCATCCTCTCATATGCATGTACCTGTCACAAATATAATAGTAGGAACATTTGATTAAATTTTGAGGTAGAAAGCTGGATGCTATAAAACTACTCTTAAACAAGCATTTATGTGTGTATCTATAATAAGTGAAAATTCAGAGCTTTGACTGCGGCAAGCCACCGCATAAACATGATTATCAGCGTGTTTACTTTTTTAATCTGTCATTGCTAGATAACTTACATGGCCATTGAACACTAAGTCTACACCATACTCGTATAGGATGTCTTCCATCTGTTGTCTCATACACTCAAATTCTTGATAATGGTTAGTGTAACTATTATACCAAGGAGAATGCCATGACGCAATCAACCATGGAGTCACTTCACGGTTTACATTTTCAAGATCTTGCTTGAGCCAAGCATATTGTTCACCTAATCCATAAAAGAAACTTGCATTAGTTGATAATTAAATAAATGCCAATGTCAGCAAGAAATATGACAGTTGAAATGTTGGTTTTACAGTTCAGAATATCATAAATTGCATTTGCAATTTTGCACTTATAAATAATATATAGTAGTAGGCAAAGGCTAATTATGACAATCAAATCTAGGCTTTCCAGCTGCAGACTGACAGTCTGATAGCAGATTTCAAGTTCAGCAGAACAAAAGTAATGTGTATAAATTTTACTAGTTGTTTTCTTTATTTAGTTATAAATAACAATAAAAATGATATCAAACAAGCATAACTTACCGGATCTATTGAAATCTATATAAGCTGCAAGCATTAGAAAGTGTACCCCTCCAGCATTGAAGGAATAATACAGGCTATTATTGGACCCAGACTCTTCAGAGGGAACTGCAAACCGGGTGCTATATGAAGCAAATGTGAGGTCTCCAGCTTGAGGTTCTATGTCATGATTTCCCCCTAGAACCATCATCGGTACACGTGATAACAATGGCTCCATAAATCTGGAAAAGTACAAACACGGCAGTCTCTGTTTATTTTCTCCTTAACAAAAGAATAACTCCATCCACCATGCAATAAGTATGGAATAAACGTCATGACTATATGGAGAAAATATCTATGTTGTACATGGGACTCTTTTTCAAAGTTAGACCAACATTTTTGCCTAAATGAAAGTCACTGATACCATCAATTACTTATTTTATAATTATTACACAATGAGACTTTCATGGTACATGGCACCAACCATGTCAGCGGCTGGCCAATACATGTGTTTAAAAAAGTATACAATTATTTTCTTGTCCTTGATGCTCAATGACAACTTTATTATAACTCTTCTCTCGAGTAACTTTTCAGGATAGAGAAACTAGTCACATTTCAACAATAACCAATCTACCATAAAAACTTTGCATGAAGATTTATAAATCTTGTTCAATGGCTAATATATTTCTAGTAGATTAGAGGTTTAGGTAGATCAAGGGAAAAATTAGTGACAATGGCAATGGCAATGGCTGATATCTTAGACATCTACTTTAGTTGTTTTTGGTATGAAAAGAAAAGTTTCTATTACAGTGGGCATGTGGCCAAAGGATCTGCATCATATGTATTTAGAGTAGAAAGGGGAACTCTCTTGTAATGCCCCGTTTTTTACTGAGACTTATTATTACTTATTATCATTGTTTTGAGGGCATTCCATATGGATGGACGACCCGGTATTGTTTGATGTATGTACCTTTATATAGCTTATGCTTTGATACTATGAAATGATATAAAATGATTATAGGCTGCAATGTGATCTGATGACTGTATATCACCTATGAGTAGGTTGAGATTCATTTGGATGTTTTTGAATATTATAAATCTGTGCATGGATTAATGATTATTATTATCTTTCATGAATCTTCCACAATAATTTGTAGATTTAATTATGACCCTATTAGGGTATGAATTCTAGACGAAGTATTTTCCATCTTGTCAAAAATTTATTATCATAAGCAAGGCCATATATGGTTTAGTGTAGGAAGCAAGAATTTTTGCTATTTTGCCTGAAGTGATCTGAAATATATCCTTATACAGTTTGTCATCCACCGTAGTACTTTTTAGCAGAAAATGGAAACCATGGACTTCGAGGGTCCACTTTAGGGATAGGTCCTATCATGATGGTTTGGAGTCTTGAAACTTCCAAAGCCCATTTGGGGCATTAAACAACCATTGACCTCATATTGATATAACCCTCTTAATAAGGTGAATGATCAACTATGTCTTGTGTGTGGCACAACATGAGTAGATATGCTAAGAAGAGAACATCGATGGTATGAAAGAGGAGTGTTTGAGGGTGCTATACTGAATATTAGGTTTGTGTTCATGTCAAATGGATGTGTCGTAGCAAGAATGCTACATAACAATACAACTTGCTTGGTTTAAACTTTAGACTGAGCCTAGTAATGGACTCAGATACCAATGGTCCCGATAAGAATTTAGAGGTATAGGTGAAGACTTTCCTTTAAGGGAATAAATTATATATTAAATAATCTATGATTAGACATGGATGGATCTTGAATGACTTAGTATGTGTGATTAATGGTCCGTAAAAAGTTTGCCACTGACAAAATTGATTTATGACCTTGTATGAGTCATATGATTATGGAAAACATAACAATGAACACTTGAAGGATGTGTACATTGCATTGATATACAATTGTGAAATCCCACGGACATAGTTAAGTAAAAATTAATTGTGAAATTGTGTTCACTTGAGGGTAAATTGGAATGAGAATTTAGTATTGAACTTGATCCAGAGTTAGATTACCCCCATTAGACTTTAGTCTTGATTCTTTGAGGAAAAGAACTAGAACTGCATGTTGGATATAACAGTATGTACTATGGATTACGATATTTAATTGTTTGAATATGAGGACTTCCCATGAAGTTGTTTTTATAGAGTAGTGATTTAAAGCTCCCATGTCTCACTTTTGTGTGTACTTGCTTCATAAAGAGTTGATTTGATTAAGGAGGTTTAGGGAAATAATGGAAAATCCTCTGGGATAGGTTGATGTAATGATAAAGACCAGAATTTTTCTGTAATCATGAGGTGGAAGATTGCTAAAATAAAGTGGCAAACCCTCTTCTTAAGGGTTTTGAATAGTGGATTGAGTAGTATAAAGTTATAAAC
>WSFP011432633.1:0-21457 GCA_009831015.1 Picea engelmannii
TCTTGAGTCAAGAAGTTCTAGCAATGGTGGCAGTCCTCCATCATGGACTATGCCAGCTTGGTTGTGTGTGTTCTGCGCTAGTCTGCCAAGAGCAAAAGATGCCATAGACCTGAGCTGAGCATCTGGGGATTGAATCATTTTAATTAGAGGCCGCACTGCACCTCATTGCACTATGTGAACCTTGCATTCTTGATCAGTTGTGGCAAATTGACCCAACAACAACGCAACCTCTTTTTGGCTTAGCAGACACCTTAAATTCAAGAGCCCAATAACAGGTTGAAGGGCTTGAGCAAGAATAACCTCTCTCTTTATGTTTGCAAAAGAATGCACCAGATTTCCAATAACACCTATTGGCTTCAAAATGAATGCTGACAGATTCAGATCGCAACATTAAAATTAAGAGGGGAAGGGCATTATACTCCACTATCTGATTCTTGTTTGCCTCGTTTTTAAATGCCAAGGTGCGCAAGGCGCCTGCTGCTGCTCGTTGGACCTTAGAATCAGTTGATTCAAGCAAATCAACCAGAGGAAGAATCCCACCTTCAATCATAACAAGATTTTTAATAAAACCATTCTCATGGGCCAGATTTGTGAGGGTATCTGCAGCTCTCCGTATGACACCATTCACATCAAGTGCAATGGAACTACTTCCAAACCTTTTTAGCAATGTCACAAGACAAAAAATAGCACCTACATCTACTATACATCGTTGATGCTCCCGTTGCTGGCCCTCTAGGAGTGTTGTAAGCTTCTGCAGATCAATGGTTTCCTATCCATAATCTCGTGTAATGTGGCTCTCTGAGAAATAGCAGTGAGAGACCTCAGAACACAAACTTTCTTCCCAAAAGGCCCTACAAGTCCTTCAGCAAAATAAATGCAAGTTAGAGATAATTGGAAATAAGATGTGATCCTCAAACACATTTGAGATGAAAATAATGAATAGAGAAATTTCCGAAATCTGTTACAATAGAGCCAATACCAAGAAAAGAAGCAACTATGAGGGCTATACAAGAAATAGTTGTCCAAGAAGATCTCATGAAGCACATAGTAGAAGTTACAACATATTTGGATCATTAAGTGATAAGGTAGAATGCTACAAGTGAAACAACTTTGGACATATATCTAGAGAGTGCAAACCAACTATTCCTCCAAGGGAACCAAAGCAGAATATCAACAATAATAAGTAGAAACCTCAAAGGATATGGATAGGAAAGTAGTATCAATTCAAAACTGAAGAATGCAATCTTTCTCTACAAACGAAACACAAGAAACGTGGATGGTAGGTTGATAATGGATGCTTAAAGCATATGACAGGTGGTAAAGACAGGTTTATAACATTGAAAAGGGAAAGAGATGGATCAATTTCATTTGGGAAAGACAACTCAATCAAGATTATTGGAAATGGCACAATCGATCTCGGAAGAAAGGATGCCATTGCATAATTTTTTTATTTTTTGAAGACATGAGACACAATCTGCTAAGTGTAAGTCAAATGTGTGATCAAGGACACATATGTGTGTTTGATTGAAAGAAGTGTGAGATAAGGAAATAAGAATCATGTAAGTTGGTAGGTACAACTGTAAGAACTCCAAGCAACATATATGTTCTAAATGAAACAGGAAAGAAAATATGTTTCTTAGGAAAGGACAATGAAAGTTGGCTCTAGCACAAAAGAATGGGTCACATTAATTTTGATAATATTGTCAAAGTCAACAAAAAGGAAGCAATAAGAGAAATGTTTGAGATCTCGAAGCCAACAAACATTCTTTGCAAGCATTGTCTATAGGGAAAAAATATCAAGACAAAGTTCAAGTCAATGGATTATTCCACAACAAAACCACTGGATATTGTACATAATGATATAGTTGGACCAACAAGAATGAAGGGATTGAAAGGTGAACAATATTTCATGCTACTATTTGATGACTACACAAGAATGACAACAATTTGATTTCTAAATAAGAAGTCAGAGGCATTTAAAATATTTAAGACATACAAAGAGATGGTTGAAACTAAGATAGATATGAAAATCAAGTGCTTGAGATCAGAAAATGGAGGAGAATTTACATATAAAGAATTCATGGAATTCTGTAATGAACATGGCATAAATAGGAAATTCTCAGTAGCCAAGACACTTCAAAAAAATGGAGTTGTCGAAAGAAAGAAACAAACAATACAGGAAATGGCCATAACCATCTTAATGGATTCCAAGTTGACAAATGTATTTTGGGTACAAGTAGTGCATACAACAGTTCACGTTCAGAAGAAAGGGATGCTCAAAAATACCAATGATAAGAATCTATACAAATTATGGAAAGGAATACCAACAAATGTGAAGCACTTAAGACTTTTTGGAAGCAAATGCTACATCAAAAGAGAAGATGGCATAATTGGAAAATTTGATTCTTGAGTCGATAAAGGCATATTGGTTGGATACTCAAGTAAAAGGAAAGCTTACAAATGTTTCAATATGAGACCCAACAGAATAATAGAAAGCATCAATGTGACAATTGATGAGACAGATGGATGAAAGATAAAAGAAAGTATCAAATATTCAGTGGAACGATATCATGAAGAAGACTTGAAATAAGAAGAAGTATATGAAGAACAAGAGCAACTAGAAGCATAATAAGAAAAACAAGATCTTCAAGTACCTCCAAAGAAACCCAGTAGATGAGTGAAAAAAAATCATCCATCAAAATAGATTATTGGAAATAAAGATACGAAAGTTGAAACTAGAAGAAGAATACACTCACCGGAACAACAACTTCTAGTATTACTATCTACCATTGAGCCGAGCAGTTTTGAAGAATCCAACGAGGATGAATTATGGATCAAAGATATGGATGAATAGTTAGACCAGATAAAAAAGAATGACACTTGGGAATTGGTTCCAAGGCTTAAGAACATGAATGTAATCAGTATAAAGTAGGTTTTCAGGAACAAATTGAATGAGGATGGACAAGATACCAAGAGCAAAGCAATATTGGTATGCAAAGGATACTATCAAGTTGAAGGTATAGATTTTGAAGAGACGTTTTCCCCAATTACCAGGATAGAAGAAATAAATCTAATACTAGATTATGCATGCTCCAATAATATTAAAATGTATTAGATGGACATGAAATCATCATTCCTAAACGAATATCTAGAGGAAGAAGTCTACATTGAGCACCCAAAAAGATTTCAATTGTCAGAGAAAGAAAATTGTGTTTGTAGGATGAAGAAGGCCTTGTATGGTCTCAAACAAGCCCCCAAAGCATGGTATTTGAGACTAGACAGATGCTTACAATAACAAGGGTTTAGAAAAGGAAATATAGACAAACGTATCTACATAAAGGTAAATCAAGATAGTGTCCTGTTAATTGAAGTTTATGTTGATGATATTATTTTTGGAAGTGATGATGATAGGATGAGTCAGAAGTTTTCCAAAGATATGAAGAATGAATTTGAGATTATTTTGCTTGGAGAGTTGTCTTTATTTTTGGGTCTTCAGATATATCGGAGCAACAAAGGTATCGTTATCTCTCAGACCAAGTATATCAGAGAAATGTTGAAATTTTTTGGAATGAAATATTGTAAACCAGTCAGTAATCCTATGCAAACTAGTTTTAAGTTATGTAAGGATGATGATTCTAAGGATGCAGATCAGAGACAATAAATATCGATGATTGGTAGTGTTGGAGTCTCCTTTCTCTAAATACATGAAATGTTATACTTAACCCTAAAAATGTTGGATTTTGGTGCTTCATTTCTTTCACGTTTCTACCCCCTAAAATTGCAGTATCCCGACGTGCGAAATGGTAAAAACCTTCATAATTCTAATCACCATTACTAAAATACTAAGTGGGGATTATCATCTCTTAGTACCTTGTACCCTCGTTCTCGAGAGTTACGCATTGAACGTTTCTCAAGCCTCCGGCTTGCGAAGTCGCAAAGTTGTGTTAAATTTACCCAGGTTAGTATCAAGAACAAATCACTTTAAACCCTAGTTAGTCACTATCGTGATTTCACGACTCGACGATTGTTTCCCCAAAGGTCAACATCTTTGTAACCCCGATCCACGAAGTCACGATTTTCTTTAATTAAGTATGGATTAATTAAAGGCTTAAGTCAAATCACTTTTAATCAATTAAATCACACCATCGCGATTTCGGGTTTTTAAGGTTCAGTGGCTAGGAGCGAAAATACCCAATGTGGCGAACGCCGAAAAGGGGATTAGCAAATAAGTGCACTAAATTGAAAGAACTAAACCAGATTAATTAGCGCCTTAATTTTTTTTTAACACACACGGTTTATGAATGAAGTTTTGAATGATTCTGCGTTTTTCAATGTTATGAATTGTCAAGCATTTATGGCATTTATTTGAATTGCAGTGAGGTGACGGATGGTAAGATCTCATTTTTACTTCTAAATATTTCTATTAAGTGATTTGACCATTCTGTTGGCAAGGAAACAAGGGCTTAAATGATCAAGATAAAGAGTTTTTCCTTCATTATTTCAGTTTTCATTTCTATTTGTGCGCATAGCCATTTCACCAGGATAACTTCTGTTTGTGTTTTCAATTTTTCTGATAGGAGATCTAGTTGCAGGTTTCTTTATCATGGCTCCATGAAAAGTGCCCAAGGTAGTTGCCAAGAGTTCAGGTCAGGGTTCAGATGTTGTTTTCGATACCTCGCCCCGAATTATTAATTCTGTCAAGACATGGTCATACGTTTCCAACATTCTGCAATCAGAGTCAGTAAACTGTTCGGATGATTCTAGCAACAACGAGAAGGATGACTTGTCAACCAAATACAAAATTGTCAGTCAAGAAGAGATGCACAAAATAGCGGCGAGGCCCCAACTTCTTCCCTATTGTGATATGATCAGGTGGGCATTGGATCATGTGGACATCCTGACCAGGATGATTATTAGTGAACATAAGGTAATGATTGGGACTTTCAGACCAGAACATTTGTGGGCAATGTATAAATTGTCACCCACACCGAACCTTAATCACAATGCCGAATTTCTAGAAGGTTTCAAGAAGAAGGAGTGCGAATAGTATGCAAAACGTTTATTCGATCTGATCAAAGATTGGGTCTCACACCTCGCGAAATTCAGGGCTAATACTCACAAAATCTATTCAATCTCTTCCTTGGAGCCACAATTCAAGTATATAGTGATGATGGCCTGTAGGTTGTATGGGAAGGAGGATACTACCCATTTTTTCCTCCCACGGGTACCGATTATTCATACAGTTGTTGAGGGTATCTCCTTTGACTGGGCCAAACTGTTGTCTGACAGTCCGACCAGTTGAATTACCGAATATCGAACACAAAGGGTGAGTAAGAAAGTAACATCGTTCTTTATGTCTCCTTACATCATGGATGCTATCTGCTTCATGAAACCCTTCCCACTAATGAACTGGAGCTGGGCTCCATCTAATACAGAGCTTATTCATGTCTACCACTCAAATCTTTGGGAGGATAAAGCCAAAGAATTCATCTACGAGATCTTCAACTGGGTAATGGTGCCATTGCATGTCGCCATCTTCGGCCAACCGCCTCCCAGGATTTCGGATAGCGTCACGACCAACCTGAGTAGCATGACAAATTGATATATAGAGGCAAAATTTTCATATATCAAGGTTTTTGACACCTTTGTTCCTCCATATGCTCTACCGCTATTCTTTCCAGATAAGCTATTGTGTTGCAAGATCACCAAACAGGCTGTGCTCGCGGAATAAGAAAAGATCTCAAAGGAGTATCAAAAAAGGCATGGACTCCCTTCCCCATTCATATTGGTGCATATTCCTTGTTAGATTTTGGCCATGCCAAAGCCGAGGCTATGGATTTAGAAGAAAAGAAGCTGGTGGACACTGAGTTCAAGAAGAACGACCCTAATAAGGTTGTGAGCAATCACCTGGTGAGTTGTGGCCTGAAGAGATATGAACACGAAGATTCCCCTCATGATGAAATATTCCGAGGTGTGAGGTCCTACTCTGAAGTCCTAAGTCAGATTCAAGCCCTGCCACCCAGAGATATGGCCGATTTCCTTAAATTCCTGGAGCACCAACGGAGTTGTCTCCCCTAGGTTTTACAGGGTGAAACCCCAAAGCTTCTGGTTACATAGCAGACGAAAGCCAAAGGTTCAAAGGACTCGAGTCCTAACAAGGAGAAGAAACAAGTGGAAACAGGGGAGGATGTAACCTCAGAGCGAGGAACCAAAATCCCCTACCAACAAGAAGGAAACCCTGAAAAGGGTACACCAGACAAGTAGGTCCAAGTTCAAGCAGAGATACCCTCACAAGGGTCGGGTGACTCACTATCACTCATGTCAAACAAGCCAGCCATAGATGCTACCCTGAAACAACCATTCAATGAAATCGGTAGTCCCATTTCTTCTATCACACCCTAATAGTTCACAAAGGGGAACCTCGATGCGGGATGCATTTTAGGTGAAGAACTAACACCCATTTCGGTCAAATAATTACCCCCTAATGAATTTTTCTTTGATAAGAAAAGGAAGGTTGTAGTGAAGCAAGAATCATATCAAAAAGTGGGCGTAATGGCTAAAAGATTTAAAATCTTGACAGAAGGAAAGGTCGTAGAGGAGGAGGAATTTTCCGACGAGATAGCAGGAACACTGGGGGCTTATGCTACAACTAACTAGTACTCTGTGGGAACCTTGAAGGCACAGTTGAAGCGAAAGAACCTGTTAATCGACAAGTTGGAAGCTAGGGTGGCTACGACCGAAGAAAACACCAGGGATGAGGTGAGCAGAAGCCTCGAGCAGGCCAGAATAACTGATCTGCAGGAGATCGAGAAGCTTAGATCCAACCTTGAGCTGGTGCGCCAGTTGGAGCAAGTAAGCCAAATGCAGGTAAGCTAGCAGGAGAATCAAATAATACAGTTACAGTCAAAGTTGGATGTTGCCGAGAATCAGGTTTTAGACATAAAAATGTTCAGATCCCAAGATGCTAAAATCTGACATAAGGTATTAACGGCTCAACAAGACTTGCTTGTAAAAGTGGGAACCATTCAGAACCACTTTCAAATGATAGATCAAGTGTTAGAAAATATTTATTTGAGAGAAAAAGAAGCTGGGGAAGCTTGGGTTTCTTTCCAGGATGTTGTTATAGCTACGATGAAGATAGATATGGTCAACAACTCCAAATTATCCATCATAGAACAAACTAGAGGGAATATCTTACTGAAGGTCTGGGAGTAGAATATATCATAAAGTAGGGTGAGAGCTAAAGAGGTGATGAATTCTTGTGAGGAAACGTTCGCCTTGATAAATAAAAGTTTTTTAGACCTTGATAAGGAAGGCACTGCTGGGATGCTGGGAAAAATCAATATAGCTAAACACCTGCTGGACATCAAAGAAAACATGGAGAAGGAGCAAGCGGAGATATCCCAGATAAGCCAGGTTGATATGGTTCAAGTGGAAAAATGGCTAGTACAACTAAGTTTACAATTATGCTCTATCACCATGGAAGACCAACAAGTAGGGAAAAGGTTTCCACAGTTGGTGAAGAGTTGTTACACCTTTGAGGCAAGCAACCAAGCAGAGCCTTCCAGGTTGATAGCCCAGTTGGTTGAAAGGTGTGTCATTTGCATTGAGCAGGTGAAGGGGCAGGTTTCTGGTGCTAAATAATGACATATGTCAACCCGTTCTATTTCTGGAGCTGGAAGAGTAGAGAAAGGAAGGTGCTCTACCCTTATGAGGGAAGACAAAAGATGAGGAGATGAAATGCTCCATTTTTTTTCATTTGTAACTGGCAAGTTTCCAGAACGATCGGAATTTTAAATGTTTAGAAGTTTGTTTAAATACACATTTGGGAAGAGACACAAAGGGGATTTTTATGTTGGAGATTGTAATAGAGAAAGTTCTTTTTAGCCAAGATTAATACAAAGCAAATTGAAGACTCCATATTTCGTCAATATTGAGTTATGTGTTTTCCTCTGTTATTTCATATTTCATGTCATTTTTTACATATATGTCTTTGATGAATGTTTTAGCTGAAATTTAGTATAACTTCTACTGTGGTGATCAGGTTCTAGTTATCTAGTTATTTACAACTTTTCCTTTGTATCGACTACTAGCAAGTACAAGGCCTGTGAATTACTTAGATCTCTACATTTTATGCTTTCTTCAAGGTATCTCTTTCTTTTCTTCTTCTGCTACAGCATGGGATTCCTCTGAAATTGATACCCCACATTGTTGACAACCCTATTTTTTTCTTTCGTTTTCACACTCAGTTTTAGATTTTAACTCAGTTACGGAAAACAACCTTCGATTTTGTTACACCCTTCGATTGGCTTCACTGAATTTTCCTCGTATAATCTAAAATTGAAATAAGCACTTTAAAACATCAACCCTTTTTTAAAGATCTGTTCTCCCCATGACTGTACCCGTCGTAAGGAAACCCAACATCAAACCCTACCTATTGGATCAAACCAGCATCACTTTGAATCTTTTCGATACCATACTTAAGACTTCCATCACTCAGATAGAGCTCGAATGTTCATGGGCCACCATCGAACGGGATATCAACATTCAAGAATATTTTAAAGCTAGACAAAGACATCTCAGAAATCAGCCATAGCTTCTCTCCCCAAAGTTGTTTCTTCCCCATTTTATCACTCACTCACTTTGGATGCTTAGAATCTATACTTTATAGACTTAAGTGTAGACTCTGGAACAACATCTTTATGGCGTCGTTGCCGGGGATGGAGAATCGTAGTCACTTTCCCCTAAGAAAACGACATTTCCAAGTTTTGTTTTTTGATAGTCAACAAAGAGCAAACACCTTGTTAAAGTTAAACCTTCATCATTCACTTGGAGACTCCACTCTTAAGTAAGATGACATCCTTTCGAAAGAACACCAGAAAAAACCCAGATGCCAAACAGACAGTGCCAGTTTCCGACCCTGAAAAAATACTAAGACCAAGGGGTCTTTTTAAACAAAACGTTGTTGCCTACCAACCCAAGTCTAATCAGTCTAAAGATAAGATATTTTTCGAACCTTCACCCTCACGAGAAATTTCTCTCGAGAAAATATCAGACAGTGCTGTCGAAGCCGAGACCCTAAAGTCCGAGCAACTCCTACTCGAGATCAAGACCGAGACCTCTCCGACTACCTCTTATGTTAGTAGCAGCGACATGCTTGCCATAAAGCTCATCCCTATTGATATCCCATCGAATCTCAATATAAACTCCTCTATCACTCAAGGCCTTGAAGAAGTTTCCACATACACGAATTCGACACCGGTGGGTTCTCCCATTTACATATCCTACAAGTTGGAGGAGCCGAGTCCACGTATACCTTCTTCCCCTTTTTCAACTTTCACCTCCCTTGGTAAAACATTTCCCGACTAACCCCTTTCCACCCTGAGGAAGCCAAAGAGTCACTATAAATCTTCGCCAACCCTCTTTATAATGCATCGATTTCCTCTCCTAGGTTATCCATGGTCGCCACCAGATGAGGAGCAGGGGGAATAGGAGGTCAAGGCCAAGAATTGCCTCCCAGGGTTTTCACCAAAGTAGCCGCTAGATACGCCCCCTTGGTCCTTCCAGTACCTCTCCATGATTTACTCAAAAACTATATTAAAAACTTACCCAAGTTCATAGGAGAAGGGGATCTAACTGCAGTCGAGCATATCAACCTTTTTGATCAATTTGTTGATATTCTAGGTCTCGAGCACGAGGACGTGTATTCCCATTTGTTTGTCCAAACCTTCGAGGGACAGGTAAAAGCTTGGTTTCGGAGCCTGCCCCCAGGTTCAATCATATCCTACGATGTGCTAGAAGACCTCTTTCTCAAACAATGGGGCGAAAGAAAGGATCATTTATACTATTTGATCAAGTTCAAGTCTTTAAAGAAAAAGGGATCAGAAACTGTTATGGAATTTATCCAAAGGTTTAACAAGTTGTACAATAAGATCCCTGTTGAAGTTAAATCGTCCCAACCCGCAGCCAAAGTAACTTTTGTAGGAGCCTTTGAACCCGATTTTTCTCTACTTTTAAGAGAAATGAGTGGGGTCGACCTAACTCGAATGCAAGATGACGCTGTGGAAATTGAGTCAAACATGATGGCTTCGAGTAAATTAAAAACGAAAAATCGAGATGGGAAACAGGGAAACTAGACGTCTTAGAGAACAAGGAGGTCCTTCTTGATCTAGAAGATCCTCAGATGACAAAATGGATGACATGGCTAGGATAATAAAAGAAATATCAAACAAAATCTCGAGAATGGAGCTAGATCAATCCAAAGCTGATCAATTTGTCAAGAGATAATTCAGGAGAAATCCCAATCCTCAGTTTCAACCAAGACAAATTAAAAATGAAGACCAAAAGATCCAAACACCTTTAAAAAATGAAAATTTTATTGGAGGAAATTATATGCAAGAGTTCGAAGACTTGGAAGAATACATAAACAACTTAGGCGACGACTGTATACAACCTCACTTGACAAAAGAAGATTATGAGAAGTCCCTGAACATTGAACAATCATTGGTTGAAGACAATAACCTAAACAACGTTGATGATCCCGCTTATCAAGGAATGGTTGACACCATAATGGCTGAGATCCAACATAAATACAATCTGAGGCCCAAAAAAAACCTGTGTCGACTGCACAACCCAAGAAAATCTTGCCTAGGTGCGAAACATACGAGCCCATCTAGAAAGAGACCGAGATGAAAAATAAAAAAAGGGTAGACTCGCAGAATACCAACGTAAAAGAGGCCGAAACCTAAGCGAGAAGAACTAAGGTAGTTGAAACGTGAACACTCGAAACTAGAAACACTGAAAATAAAACAATACTACTAAATAAAATGGATAAGAAAGAGTCTGATGTTTCAGCCAAGGAAACAGATAAAATTGTGGGAGGTTTCTGCCTAAAATATGAGATAAAAAAGATCAAGATACCAATACCTTTGGTCGAGTTGGTGAAGAATCCTATGTACCGAAAACAAATAACCAAGATGATAAATTTTTCAGATCTAGAGAGTTAGTCTGACGTGATAAATCTGGAAGAAGACAAGCCTAATATCACATTTGGTCCACATTTTGAAGGTCCCAAAGATACCATCACCCCCTTCTATATTACCCTGAAAGTGCACGATCGATTGTTGCATAATTGCATGCTAGACTATGGGGCCTCTCATAACATAATGCCCAAATCTATTATGGATAGACTAGGCCTCGAAATCACCAGACCCTATGGAGATCTTTACTCGTTAGATTCAAGGAGAGTTAAGTGCATGGGCATGATCAAAGATTTAGTAGTCACCCTCACCCAGATTTCGGTGAAAAATGTCCTAATGGATGTAGTTGTTGCTGATATACCCCTGAAGTATGTTTTACTATTATCTAGATCTTGGGGAGCCAAGCTCGATGGATCCCTTCAGCTGGATATAACCTATGCCACAATCCCTATTTTTGGTGGATAGTTCACACAGTTATATAGGGAAACATGGTTGGCATATAAGGTAAGTGATCCTCAGAATCCTAACAATTACCCTGTTTACATTGCTGATCAAGACTTGGGAAATTGTATTCTATCCTTTGACGATACTGAAGATAATTGTACAGAACAAAGTTACATCGATGAAATCAAAACCGAAAATACATCTAAAAATGTGTACAACACTGGAACTTGGAAAATGTTCTTTGATGGTGCTTCATCGTGTGAAGGGGCAGGTGCGGGAGTGATTTTCGTAGCACCTGAAAATGAATTCGTTGTTCCCTTCTCGTACAGGCTATAGTGGGACATAGACTACACAAACAATGTTTGCGAATATGAAGGTCTAGTCTTGGGACTGGAAGCTGCTAAGAAGCTAAACATAAAGAACTTAGAGGTCTATGGAGATGTTGAACTAATTGTGAAGAAGGTAAATCGATAGTACCAGGCCAAGAACCCAAGACTGAGGTCCTACAAAAATTGCGCCTGGGATCTAATGGAAAATTTCTTTTCATCAGTAAAGGTTCATTTCATCCCATGAGCCGAAAACCAGTAGGTCGATTCACTGGCCAAAGCAACTTCGACTTTCGCACCCCCTACCACTTTCAAATTAAAATACCACATAGAGGTAAGGCACAGACCATCCATACCAAACATCATACAACACTGGCAGGTTTTCAAAGATGACGAACAGATCAAAAGGTTCTTGGAAATGGTGGATGATTTCTCCGAAACCCACATTGACCAAGAAAACCAAAACGATCATACCTAGATTATGCAGGAAGGGGAGGAACCTCAGGAGTTCTGAGAAAAAAATGCAAATAATCGCCTGCTAGTGTTAAAAAGTAATCAAATACCTAAGGGCCCGATACCTCTAGAAAGGTTGTTTGATCAAAATGGCATGCCTGTGAAGTCCACTTTGCATCCCCAACTGGAGGAGGTTGAATACTGTGATGTGGACACCACCAAAGAGCCTATGATAGTGAAGTTATCAAAGTACCTTCCTTCTGATATAAAAAGCAAGTATATGGACTTACTCGGGTAGTATAAAGATGTCTTTGCATGGTCTTACGATGAGCTCAGAACCTATGATACCTCTATGATCGAGCACAAGATACCTTTGAAACCTAGTGTTAAAACCTTCAGACAGAAGCTCAGATAAATCAACCCCATTTTACTGCCTGTGGTTGAAAAAAAAGTGAAAAAGCTTTTAGACGCAAAAATAATCGTACCTCTCAGGTACTTTGACTAGGTGGCGAACTTAGTCCCGATTAGGAAGAAAAGCAGGGAGATCAGACTGTGCGTAGACTTTAGAAATCTAAAAAAGTCCTCTCTCAAAGATAATTATCCTCTACCCAAAATGGATCACGTTTTGGAAAAATTAGTTAGGGCAAATAGGATGTCAATGATCGATGGGTTTTCCGGTTACAATCAAATTGTCGTCAATGAGCATGATAAAGAAAAAAAAACGTTCACCACCCCTTGGGGTACATTTATGTATGAAAAAATGCCTTTTGGTATGATGAATGCAAGTGATACCTTCTAGTGCATTATGGATATCTCTTTCATCGGTGAAAGAGATAAATTCGTAGTTATCTACCTCGACGATATGATTGTTTTCTCTAAATCCGACGAAGACCATCTGTTACATTTGAAGCAAACGTTTGAAAAGTGCCCAAAATTTAGTTTGTCTTTAAGCCCCAAGAAGTCTCACTTTGTGATGCAAGAAGGTAAATTCTTGGGCCACACTGTGTCTCGGGATGAAATTAAAATCGACCCTAAAAGGGTAGAAGCTATAAACACCATAAAAATTCGTAGAAATATAAAAGAAATTCAACGATTTTTAGGAAAAATAATTTTTTTGAGAAGATTTATCACAAACTTTGCTGAAATCGTGAAATTGATCACAGATATGCTAAAGAAGAACAACGAAGTGAAATGGACGATAGAAATTAAAGTGTCATTTGCACGCATCAAGAAAGTTATCAGCGAAGCGCCCGTACTGGCAAGCCCTAATTACCTAAAGGATTTCCTGATTTTCTTGTTTGCCTCCGAACACACAATGATGGCAGTACTTCTCTAGAGGAATGAAGAGGGTTTAGAGCAACCAATAGCCTTTTTTAGTAAAATTCTTAGAGATGTTGAACTGAGATACGATATAATAGATAAACAAGCGTATGTGATGGTTAAGGTGCTGAAGGATTTTAGAACTTATGTGCTACACCCCAAGGTAATTGCATATGTTCCCACGAGTTTTGTGAAGGATATATTGGTTCAGTGCGACAGCGATGGAAAGAGGGGTTGGTGGCTTGCTAAAATTCAAGAGCTCGACCTAGAGGTAAAACCGACGAAACTAGTGAAAGGACAAGGTCTGGCTAAGCTCTTGGCGGAATCAAATTTCAGAGCACTCGGAATAAATAACCTGCAAGGATATGAAGGGCATGGGGAAGTAAACGAGCCTGATGACCAAATAGCTATATACATAATCAAAGACAAGTTTGCCTTATCAGATTGGTATAAAGATATAGTGTCCTACCTACTGACCCTAAAATTCCCTAGCGATCTGTCTCCAGCTAAAGCTAGGACACTGAAGCTGCATGTGGTGAAGTATTGTATATCTGAAAGTCAATTGTACTGGAAGGACCCATTAGGCTTCCTACTAGTTTGTTTGGTAGAATCAGAAACAGAGGGGTTCATAAACAGATTTCACGAAGGAGTGTGCAAAGGGCATCACGCCTGGAGGGAAACAACTTATAAAATCCTGAGGGCAGGATATTATTGGCCTAAACTATTCTCAGATTTCAACGCCAAATTCAGAGCCTATAACCCTTGCCAATTGTTTGCAGGAAAATAAAATCTCCCAGTGCTACCTCTGGTTCCTGTCAAAACCGAAGCCCCTTTTCAACAATGGGGGTTAGATTTTATAGGCGAAATCAATCCACATTCTAGTGCTCAACACAAATGGATCCTCACTGCAACATATTATTTCACCAAATGGGTGGAGGCTATTCCAACTAGAAAGGCGACCGATTCGGTGGTGATAGATTTCTTGGAAGAGAGCATATTGTCCAGATTTGGCTATCCCCGAAAGATAGTAATGGATAATTCCTAGGCATTCAAGTCTATGGCAATGGTAATATTTTACCAAAAATATAACATCATGTTGGGAAACTCCACAACATATTACCCTCAAGGTAATGGGTTTGTTGAATCATCAAATAAAATTTTAATTACCATAATTAAAAAGGTGATGAGAGAAAACAAAAGATCTTGGCATGTACAGTTGAAGTACACTTTATGGGAAAATCAGATAGGTACGAAGAAATCCATTGGTACTTCTACTTTCCAAATGGTATACGGGACTGATGTGGTATTACCTATAAATATGGCGCTCCCTGTAATGAAGCTCTGGCAAGATGAGAAAGAAGAGCCAAACCACGTCACAAGAAGAATAAATTAGCTGATTGAGGTCCAACAACACAAGATCGAGGTGGATGCAAGGATGCCAAAATACCAGGACAACATGAAAGCGTTGTTCGATCATAAAGCCAAAAACAAAGATTTCCTCCCCGACGATTTGGTTTTGAAATGGGATGCTAGGAGAGAAGATTCGACAAAACATGGTAAATTTGATCATATCTAGTACGGACCGTTCAAAGTCTCAGCTTTTGAAGGGAAGAATTCATTTTTGTTAGAGAATTTGGACAATAAAACCCTCAGCGCCCCTATCAACGGGCATTATTTAAAGCACTATATGCAATAAATGAGTTCCAAATCTCCATTGTATATACCGGTTTGTGTTTTCTTTTTTGTTTATATAACTTTTCGGTAAGTTCACTTTCATCTTGAATAAAACAGGCTATTGATTTCCTAGAAGTAGAGACACAAATTTTGACACACAGAATCCCATAAATCTTGAAGACCTAATACTCTTCGTGTTGTTTCATACAGGCCTCCAAATTATATCCCAAACCGCAAAAGGAGAAAGGGACGGTCAGTTATCAGTAAATTGACCCACCTGAAATAGGTGACAAATATTTTTCTTTTAGAGGAGAAAGAAGTGGTAAGGCCAAGGTATGAATTTGCTAAGTATCTGGGTTTCAAACAAACATCACTTAAAACATAGAAATGGTCTCACAAGTATGATGTATTCACCCGACATGTTTTCTGAAAAAAAAAAAAGGGTGGGGGACAAGTTTCCAAGAGTCAGGATTGCATGATAACATCTGGGTTTTTGAGGTCCATAGCCTTCTCTCTTTCCCTTTTTCATCCTTGGTCCTCTCTCCTTAAGCTCTAACACCTGCCCATACCATCCACAGAGAAAAATAGGTTATGCTTCAATTTTGGAAACTGGTGAACGAATCTTAGAAAGTAAGCTGGCCTTCATGACTCCTCGGTCTCCTACTGAACAAAGCCATGCATAGGTGGATCCTAACTCTCTTAGGTATTTTAATGGGTTTCAAATGGTTAAGTATTTCTCAAAAGAAGACCCCTGGAAATGAATTCTCCCCCAATTTCCTGTGGACTAGGATGTTGTGAAGGTTAAGAGAAAGTTGGTCCAGAGCACTCAAAGCAAGTTGACAAGCCTCTGTAACGAATATTATACAAATATCACCCCTGGTATATTTTATGAAAATTGATTGCCCCCCACTCCACATTTCAAAAGTAAAGTATAAGACAGATGGTGAAAGGAAATTCATAATTGATTGCCCCCATCTAGTCCAAAGAGATGATGAAAGGAAATTCATAAAATGATTGCCCTCATCTCAACATTTAAATGCAAGATTACAGTTTGGAGTGGTGAAAGGAAATTCAATAAAGGGAACTAGATAACTTCACCGGGGTATTGAATAGGATCACTGGAAGTGAAGCAATATCTAAGATATCTGTAAGGCTGTCATACTTAAATTATACTACATTCTGGTAATCATCTTTTTTGAAACCAGATCCACAGCTCGAGTTCATTCAAGTCTCCCCGATTAAAAGCATGGAATTTACTTTGTTTTGACACAAGCTAAAACCTACCATATATGTTGATTTTCCTAAGATTGATTGGACCATCTTAAGAAGCTCTGAATTCAGTCTCGAGAAAGGGAAAGTTACCGTGGATTGCAGTCGAGTTTAGGAAGCATGTCAAGTTTTGAAAGTTTCGGAATTAAAATCAAAACCTCAAATTTTCCTCTGCACCCCCTTTCTAAACAAAGTTTCACTGAAGCAAACTGATGACTCCATTTACCCTTTCTTAGGCACTTGGTCTACTATCCTTCTCATACCACAAGGAGATGATATCCCTAGTTGGAGCCTATGTTGGAGTTGCCTTTATCTAAATACATGAAATGTTATACTTAAGCCCAAAAAGGTTGGATTTCAGGACTTTGTTTGTTTCACGTTTCTACCCCCTAAAATCGCAGTATCCTGACGTGCGAAATGGAAAAAACCTTCCTAATACTAATCACCATTACTAAAAGACTAAGTGGGGATTATCATCTCTTGGTACCTTGTACCCTCACTCTCGGGAGTTATGCGTTGAACGTTTCTCAAGCCTCTGACTTGCGAAGTCACGAAGTTGTGTTAAAGTTACCCAGGTTAGTATCAAGAACAAATCACTTTAAACCCTAGTTAGTCACTATCGTGATTTCGTGACTTGACGATTGTTTCCCCAAATGGAAACACCTTTGTAACCCTGATCCATGAAGTCACAATTTTCTTTAATTAAGCATGGATTAATTAAAGGCTTAAGTCAAATCACTTTTAATCAATTAAATCGCACCATCGCGATTTCAAGCTTTTAAGGTTCAATGGATAGGAGCGAAAACACCCGATGTGGAGAATGCCAAAAAGGGGATTAGAAACTAAGTGCACTAAATTGAAATAACTAAACCAGATTAATTAGTGCCTTAAACAAATTTAACACACAAGTTTTACGGATGAAGTTTTGAATGATTCTGCGTTTTTCAATGTTACGAATCGTCAAGCATTTACGACATTTATTTGAATTGTAGTGAGGTGACGGATGGTAAGATCTTGTTTTTACTTCTAAATATTTCTATTAACCAATTTGACCGTTCTGTTGGAAAGGACACACGCTAGCTTAAATGATCAAGATAGAGAGTTTTTCCTTATTTCAGTTTTCATTTCTATTTGCGTGTAGAGCCATTTCACCAGGATAACTTCTGTTTGTGTTTTCAATTTTTCTGACAGGAGATCTAGTTGCAGGTTTCTCGATCATGGCTCCATGAAAAGCGTCGAAGGTAGCTTCCGAGAGTTCAGGTAAGGGTTCAGACGTTGTTTCTGATACCTCACCCCGAAGTATTAATTATGTCAATACATGGCCATACGTTTCCAACATTCTGCAATCTGAGTCGGTAAATTGTTCGGATGATTTTAGTGACAATGAGAAGGATGACTTTTCAACCAAATAAAAAATCGTCGCTCAAGAAGAGATGCACAAAATAGTGGTGAGGCCCCAGCTTCTTCCCTATTGTGATATGATCAGGTGGGTGCTGGACCATGTGGACATCCCGACCAGGACGATTATCAACGAACAAAAGGTAACGATTGGGACTTTTAGACCAGAACATTTGCGGGCAATGTATAAATTGTCACCCACACCGAACCCTATTCACAATGTTGAATTTCTAGAAGGTTTCAAGAAGAAGGAGTTCGAGCAGTATGCAAAATTTTTATCTGATTTGATCAAAGATTGGGTCTCACACCCTGTGAAATTTAGGGCTGATACTCACGGAATCTATTCAATATCTTCCTTGGAGCCACAATTCAAGTATATAGCGATGATGGCCTACAAGTTGTATGGGAAGGAGGACACTACCCATTTTTTCCTCCCATGGGTACCACTTATTCATACATTTGTTGAGGGTTTCTCCTTCGACTGGGCCAAGCTATTGTCTGACAGTTTGACTAGTCGAATTACCGAATATCGAACACAGAGGGCGAGTAAGAAAGAAACTTCGTTCTTTATGTCTGCTTACATCATGGATGCGATCTGCTTCATGACACCCTTCCCACTAATGAATTGGAGCTGGGCTCCATATAATACATAGCCTATTCATTTCTACCACTCAAAGCTTTGGGAGGATAAAGCCAAAGAATTCATCTATGAGATCTTCAACTGGGTAATGGTGCCATTGCATGTCGCCATCTTCAGCCAGCTGCCTCCTAGTATTTCAGATAGCGTTGCGACCAACCTAATTAGCGTGGAATATTGGTATATAGAGGTAGAATTTTCATATATCATGTTTTTCACAACCTTTGTTCCTCCATATGCTCTACCTCTATTCTTTCCAGATACTATATTGTGTCGCGAGATCGCCAGATAGACTATGCTCAATGGAACAAGCAAAGAGCTCAAAGGAGTGTAAAAAAAGGTATGGCCACCCTTCCCCAGTCATATTGGTGCATATTCCTTGTTAGATTTTGGCCATGCCAAAGCTGAGTCTATGAATTTAGAAGAAATGAAGCTGGTGGACATTGAGTTCAAGAAGCACGACCCTAATAAGGTTGTGATAAATCACTTGGTGATTTGTGGCCTAAAGATATATGAACACGAGGATTCCCCTCATGATGAAATATTCTGGGGTGCGAGGTCCTACTCTAAAGTCCTAAGTCAGATTCAAGCCCTGCCACTCAGAGATATGGCCAATTTCCTTAAATTCTAGGATCACCAGTGGAGTTGTCTCCCCCAGGTTTTATAGGGTGAAACCCCAAAGCTTCT
Organism: Picea engelmannii; assembly: GCA_009831015.1. Classification (NCBI taxonomy): domain Eukaryota; kingdom Viridiplantae; phylum Streptophyta; class Pinopsida; order Pinales; family Pinaceae; genus Picea; species Picea engelmannii. Next base: position 19,188 of record WSFP011432633.1, read on the forward strand.
AGTTACACAACAGATGGAAGCCAAAGGTTCAAAGGACTCGAGTCCTAATAATGAGAAGAACCAAGAGGAAACAGGGGAGGCTAGAACCTTAGAGCAAGGAGCCAAAATCCCCTACCAACAGGAAGGAAACCCTGAAAAGGGTACGTTGGGCAAGCAGGTCCAAGGTCAAGCAGAGATACCCTCGCAAGGGTTGGGTAAATCACTATCGCTCATGTCAAACAAGCCAGCCATAGATGATACCCCAAAACAACCATTCAATGAAAGCAGTAGTCCCATTGCTTCTATCACACCCTTACAGTTCACAAAGGGTAACCCCGATGCAGGATGGATTTTCAGTGAATAACTAATGGCCATTTCAGTCGAAGAATTACCCCTTAATGAATTTTTCTTTGATAGGAAAAGGAAGGTTGTAGTGAAGCAAGAATCATATCAAAAAGCAAGCGTAGTGGCTAAAAGATTTAAAATCTTGACAAAAGGAAAGGTCATAGGAGAGGAGGAATTTGCCGACGAGATAGCAAGAACACTGGGGGCTTATGCTACAGCTAACCAGTACTCCGTGGGAACCTTGAAGGTACAGTTGAAGTGAAAGAACCTCTTAATTGGCAAGGTGGAAGCTAGGGTGTCTACGATGGAAGAAAACGCCAGGAATGAAGTGAGCAGAAGCCTCGAGTAGGACAGAATAGATGATCTGCAGGAGATCGACAAGCTTAGATCTGACCTTGAGCTGGTGCACCAGTCGGCGCAAGTAAGCCAAACATAGGTAAGCCAGTAGGAGAAACAAACAATACAGTTACAGTCGAAGTTGGATGTCATCGAGAATCAGGTTTTAGACATAAAAATCTTCAGATCCCAAGCTACAGAAATCCAACAAAACGTATTAACGGCTCAACAAGACTTGCTTGTAAAAGTCGGAACCATTCAAAACCACTTTCAAACGATAGATCAAGTGTTAGAAAATATTTCTTTGAGAGAAAGAGAAGTTGGGGCAGCTCGGGCTACTTTCTAGGATGTTTTTATAGCTACGACGAAGATAGAGATGGCCAGTAGCTCCAAATTATTCATCGCAAAACAAACTAGAGGGAATGTCTTGTTGAAGGTCTGGGAGAAAAATATACAAGAAAGCAGGTGGAGAGATAAAGAGGTGATGAATTCTTGTGAGGAAACATTCGCCTTGATAAATAAAAGTTTGTTATACCTTTATAAGGAAGGCAGTGCTGGGATGATGGGAAAAATCAATATAGCTAAACACTTGTTGGACATCAAAGAAGACGTGGAGAAGGAGAAAGCGGAGATATCCCATATAAGCCAGGTTGATATGGTCCAAGTGGAAAAATGGCTAGTACAACCAAGTTTACAATTATGCTCTATCATCATGGAAGACTGACAAGTAGGGAAAAGGTTGCCACAGTTGGTGAAGAGTTGTTACACCTTTGAGGCAAGCAACCAAGTATAGCCTTCTAGGTTGATAGCCCAGTTGGTTGAAAGGTGTGTTATTTGCATTGAGCAGGCGAAGAGGCAGGTTTCTGGTGCTAAATAATGACAAATGTCAACCCGTCCTATTTATGGAGCCGGAAGAGCAGAGAAAGGAAGGTTCTTTGCCCTTACGAGGGAAGACAAAAGATGAGGAGATGAAACGCTCCATTTTTTTTCATTTGTAACTGACAAGTTTCTAGAATGATCAGAATTCTAAATGTTTAGAAGTTTGTTTAAATATACATTTGGGAAGAGACACAAAGGGGCTTTTTCTGTTGGAGATTGTAATAGAGAAAGTTCTTTTTATCCAGGATTAATACAAAGCGAATTGAGACTCCATATTCTGTCAAGATTGAGATATGTGTTTTCTTCTGTTATTTCATACTTCATGTCATTTTTTACATATACAGCTTTGATGAACATTTTAGCTGCAATTTAGTATAACTTCTACTGTGGTGATCAGGTTCTAGTTATCTAGTTATTTACAACTTTTCCTCTTTATCGGCTACTAGTAGGTACAAGACCTGTGAATTACTTAGATCTCTACATTTTATGCTTTCATCAAGGTATCTCTTTCTTTTCTTCTTCTGCTACAGCGTGGGATTCCTCTGAAATTGATGCCCCACATTGTTGACAGCCCTATGTTTTTCTTTCATTTTCACACTCAGTTTCAGATTTTAACACAGTTATGGAAAAAGACCTTAGATTTGGTTACACCCTTCGATTGGCTTCACTGAATTTTCCTTGTATAATCTAAAATTGAAATAAGCACTTTAAAACATCAACCCTTTTTTAAA